>NW_026473317.1:0-36252 GCF_026875155.1 Cherax quadricarinatus | reverse complement strand
GAATTTTTCCCCACATAAACCCATCAACTGGTTGTTTTGGGGGTCAAAATTTAATATCAATTCTCACTCGTAACGTGAAGGATTGTATTAGATAATGGGTAGCCTTGTGCTGTGCCCCTAGAAGTTGGCGGATCTTGCTCCAGAACTTTACAGGTTGGCTTTTGTATTGATTAGCTTGAACAAGATATTTCCATAATTCACTTTTGTGTTGTGTGATTAGGGTAATTAATTCTCTTCTCAACCTCTGCAGTGTAGCCCCGGTGGGCTGTCTCGTTTGGTGTTGCCTTATACACTCTGCTTGATCATTTTTCATGCAGTCACTAATTTCCGTGGTTGGTTTATATTGCTAATAGAGCTTTGATGTATTTAATTGGCAACTTGCCTGAGTGGCCTCTATGATTCTTTCATGGAAGGAGCTAATTACCTCGTCAGTTGCATTTGAAGGCTGGTTCTCAAGCGAAACAGTAAGGTAGTCCCTGAAGGGGTCAAATCCTAGAGTTTTTAGGTTGGGTTTCGGAGGAGTGGGTATTCTAAATGGCGATGCCTGAAGTGTTATTATAACAGGGATGTGGTCTGATTCTACGTTTCCACCAGGGGAGACTGCAATGGTGTAGGTCACAGACCCTGCTGGTCAAGACTATATCAGGTGTCCCCGGGTGAGAGCCTACATATGACTTAAAGAATGGGCCTTGGAATGATGGATTTCTTGCTGTAATTATATTTAATAGCTGTTTTCCCTTTTGGTTACCTAGCGGATCGTCGGCGCCACAGTTGAAGAGTGCCAGGTGACTGGCATTAAAATCTCCTGCCAGGATTGAACATTGCTACTCAGTATCAGGTGTAGGGGAATGGATTCTATTTATAGCTCTCTTGGAGGAAAATATCCAGTTCCAGCTACTAAATGATCATATGAGGTCGTCAGTTCTATTGCTATAATGTTTTCTTCGTCAATGTGGATGTTAAGAAATGCATATCCTAGTTTCACTAGGACGGCCACTCCACTAAAGGTCACTCTCGATTTCTCGACAGTAGAGTAACCACGTATCTTCATATGTTGATCTGCTCTGGCAGCTGTCTCATTCAGAGGGATGATGTCAGGGATGTGATTGTGTAGTTCGACTTCAAGGAGATAGAGGTTGTTAAAGAAATGTTGAATATTAATTTGTAAAATTGTAATCCCCATTATTTCGTAAATTTTGTGTTTTTGCTGCATACAGAAAGTTGTTTCTGAGATTATAGCTGCAAGGTGTGTGCAAGCTCTCCCTACTCGACTTACCAAGGTTTGCAGTGTACCTCACCGTTGCTGGTGATATTAACTGATGCGTCAGATTTATCATCTGACAACTGTGGCATATCATTCACAGAATCACGTCGCAAATTACAACACTTACTATAGGAGACAGTGGGAGCTCCATGTGGAAAAGTGTAAGTCACTTGGGGGTATCATTAGAAAACTACTGTACTTTTGGGTTAGCTTAGCTTCTACAGCGGTACATTGTGCATCAGTGTTTGGTGGAAGTTCAGGGGCAGATATTAACTCACTGGTCTGAGTTGTTGTTTCATCTGGGTCTTCCATTACAGCTGTACCTTGTTGTATGATGAGGTTTGTTATGTGGTGGTTAAGGAGGTGGGTGGGCACAACTTTCCTGTCTTGGAGGGGATTGGTTCATTATGGAGTTCACATTATTTGGCACTCGTTTAACATCTTCCCAAACTTCTCTCTAGAGCTTCTCTACATTCCTCTCTTCTCCAGAGCATACACACACTCATTTTCTCCACTTGTTGCATCAAACCCTTATTTTAATCCAATAATCCTTGTTTTATACATTTAATTTCTTCTTCGCTTTCATAATCATTCCTTCAACAATATTGTACCCCTTCACTTCGTTCTGTCTCATATACTCATGGATTAATCCAGTTATTTTCCCCCACTACAAACTCACCTACCCTTCAAACCTTTGTAGTTATTAATTATATATATATATATATCTATATATATGTATATATATATATATATATATATATATATATATATATATATATATATATATATATTATATATATATATATATTATATATAATATGCAAAAACAACCCACTCTGAAAGAATTGGAGAAATTCCAAGCGCTTTCGTGACTACTCAAATTATCAAGGAACTATGGAAAAGGTGAAGCATCCAAGGAGCCTATATAAGGGGTCGGCCCTGCACCTCACTTATAGATCCACAACGGTTTAACACGTGACGCGCGGCGAGCCAACTTGGACAGGTCCTTTGCAAAATCACCCCCAAGCTATTTATTTGTCCACGGACAAATAAATCACAGCTTGGGGTGAGTTGTTGCAAAGGACCCTGTCAAGTTGGCCGCCGCGCGTCACGTGTTTAACGTTGTGGGATCTGATAGTGAAGGTGCTGGCCGGACCCTTATATAGCTACCTTGGATGCTTCACTTTCATAGTTCCTTGATAATGTGAGTAGTCACGAAAGAGCGCTTGGGAATTTCTCTATTCTTTCATAGTGGTTTTTGATATTTTGAAATCAACCTTGTTTACTGTGATTTATTGCATATTATTATCTATATATTATATATATATATATAGAATATATATACTATATATATCTATACATATATATATATATAGTATATATATATATATATTTTTATGTATATATATATATATATATATTATATATATATTTTTTTTTGTTTTTTTTTTTTTTTTTTTATTATCACACTCGGCCGATTCCCACCAGGCAAGGGGTGGCCCGAAAAAGAAAAAACTTTTCACCATCATTCACTCCCATCACTGTCTTGCCAGAAGGGTGCTTCTTTACAACTAAAGTTTATTAACTGCCCAACATTAACACCCTCCTTCAAGATGCAGACACTGATACTTCCCAATCTCCAGGACTCAAGTCCGGCTGCCCGGTTTCCCGAATCCTTCATAAATGTTACTTTGCTTCACACTCCCAACAGCACGTACAAGTAAATAAAAACCATTTGTCTCATTCACTCCTATCAAACACGCTCACGCAAGCCTGTGGAGTCCAAGCCCCTCGCCACAAAACCTCCTTTACCCCGCCCTCCAACCCTTCCTAGGCCGACCCCTACCGCCTTCTTCACTACCGACTGTTACATCTGAAGTTATTCTGTTTCGCTCCATTTCTCTCTACATGTCCGAAACACCTCAATTAACCCTTCCTCTGCCTCTGGACAAAAGTTTTGTAATCCCGCATCTACTCCTTAAACTTCCAAACTACGAATTCTCCTGCATTATATTCACATATATATATAATATATACATATATATATATATATATATATATATATATAATATATATTATATATATATATATATATATCTATTTATATATATATATATATGCAATAAGATCACCGTAAAAAGGTGATTTCAGAATATGCAAAACAACTACTGTTGAAAAAGATAGAGATATTCAAGCGCTTTCGTGACTACTCACATTATCAAGGAACAATGAAAGTAATGCATCAAAAGAAAGGACTATAAAGGGTTAGCCCACACTCACTATCACATTAGTGTCCTCTTTTCACCTGGTAGTGTTCCGTCTATCAAGTTTTTCCCTTCTTAGGTAGTGATTCCATCCAGCCAGTTTCTGTTTTTTTTTTTGCTTACCAATATTTTCTCAGTTAAATAGCAGGAAACTTTGTTAAAGGTAGGTTTACTATTTAAATGTTAGTTACTATTTCAACAGGTACTTAATACCTTCAACTATTTCTGAGTGAAGATATGTTACTATGATTGACATAGCATTCAATTCACCTTGTCAGTTGGAAGTGAGAAAATGAAAAATTGTCTTCATTTTCTTAGGAATATTTGTGCGTGTATGTTGGTAGTGCTCCTCTCTCTGTAGTTTGTATGACAGTTTTCACCGCCAGAATTCGGTGAAAGAAAATAGACGCGTTGAGGTAATTTCAGAATCGGACGATTCCTCCTGGTTGCTAGTTGTTGTAATGTGTGTTGTTACTGTAGCCATACTTGTCTGATACAGAGATATCTCTTTCCCAATCTACTTGTAATCCACTAGTAGTCCCATCCGCATATGTTGCGTTAACTGATTGTACCTATCTGAGCTTGAGCGCCAGACGTTTGGCAGTTTTCTGTTTGCTGGTCGCCGCAGCCATAAACACAAAATTTTTTTCTTGCAAGATTACATTGAGATTATGAATTACAATAATGAGTTGCAGTGCAAAAAGAGACCACTTATCATGCCTAGGCATTATGTGCAGATTAATTTAATGTCTTACAGACTACTTAATACTAAAGAAGAAACTGATCATAGTTTAAAGTTGTACAACTTTTTTTTTATTATTAATAGACAGTAATTTTACTCTAATTCATTAGTTTTCTAATAGTAAATATTGAAATTATATTATGGGAATAAACATTGTGATTTGTATTTAAAAGTAGTTTGCAGTATGAGAATGCTACAATTGGGTGTAAGGCAGTACTGTTTTGGGTAGGTATTTATACTACAATGTAGTATTAATAATGTATAAACTTAGGGCGTCTAGATTTGAAGTTTAAAGATTTAAGTAATTGGGAGAATTTTGGAAAAGTTAAATATTGAGTATTTAGTTTAGGGTGAGTAGGTGGCTTTTGAGAAGAGCCTTAAATTGATGTTCAGACCTGGTTACTTTAATGTTTACTGGTAAAGAATTCCAAACTTTGGCGCCCTTGTGGTTAACGCTCTCGCTTCACACGGTGAGGGCCTGGGTTCGATTCCCAGCCAGAGTAGAAACATTGGACGTGTTTCTTTCCACCTGTTGTCTATGTTCCCCATCAGTAAAATGGGTAACTGAAGGTGTTGTCGACTGGTGGGTCGCATCCTGGGACACTGACCTAAGGAGGCCTGGTCACAGACCGGGCCGCGGGGGCGTTGACCCCCGGAACTCTCTCCAGATAAACTCCAGATAGAGTTTTTACACAGTGAAATATGGACACGTGGTACATCAAAAAGAGATCTGTCTTGTGTTGTGGGTCGTGTGTCCTGGTTAAGTTGGTGAGAAGTTTGAGAGGTAAGGGTTTGAGTTAGTGTTCTATGTATGTAGTAGGCACATGAATAAGTATGGATGTTCTTAACGGTGAACAGTTTTAGACTTCTGAATATTGGTGGAGTATGCTGTCGGGAGTGGGAATTTGTTATCATTCTGACTGTAGCTTATGCTGGGGTAATTAGTGAGGTCTTAGGTGATTTAATGGTTGTTGATTCCCATGCACATATTCCATATTTGAGTTAAGGTAGATGCAGTGAATGATACAGTGCAAGGAGAGCTGATTGTGGAACATGTACCGTATCTTTGATAGTATGCCTATGTCTTAGAGCTTTCGTAAAAAGTTGTTGTGTCTGATGGAATTTGAGGCTAATGCAGGGTGGATTCTAGGAATTTTCCCTCTGTGAGTTCTTGTGATGAGTGATCCGTTTAGTGCGTTATGTTAAGTGGAACATTTTGCAGCTCTGTTTCCAAACTGAATAAAATAGTTTTTTGTCAGATATGAGGGTACAGCTTATTTGTCATCATCCAGGTAGTTTTTTTCTGCACGTTCGGCATTCACAGTGTTAGCCAGAAAGACTGGGTTTGGGCGAGAGAAGAACATATGTTGTCACCTGCAAATAATGGGGTGAGTAGCTGTGTGAATGCATTTGGTAGGTCCAGTGATGTAAACTGAGTAGGGTGTGAGCAAGGACACTTCCTTGTGGGAACATCCGATTGTGGTTTGTGCTGGAAGAGTTGCTCTATTTTGTACACATATTGGCCTTCGTACGAAGGTATGACCTTGGGTAGTTGAGGAGTGCCCTCTTTATACCATATGTGTTGATAATTAATGTACAGCAAATCATGGTCATCTGTATCAAAATCTTTACGTAAATCAATGAAGGATTTCCCAGCGGACTTCTTTCTCGAGAGCCTGTGTATATTAGTTCTTAGAATGATGGTATAATAACATCATTTTGTGTTTTTGTTAGTCCTGAGATCAAAATGACTGGGGTTTAATAAGTTGAGTTGAGTCGAGGTAGGATAGATCTATGAATGAATTTTTCAAAGATTTTAGAGACGAGGTAGGCATAGATATTTGTCTATGTTATTCAAGAGGGTTTGATCACCTCCTTTGTGGATCGGGTTGACCTCACTATTTTGAAATTGCTGGGAGAGGAGGAGGAATTCGATGGAATTTGTTAGTGTTTGCAATATTTGGTGACAGACTTGTGACGCTTTTTTGTACATAAAAAGGTGGTCAAGTTAATGTCCCCCTGCCTTGTTTTTAAGGGTGTTGAAGATAAGCGAGACTTCTGTTGGGTTGGTTGGGGCTAGGAATAATTTATTTAGGTAGTTGCCAGTGAGGTAGTCTGATGGAAGGGTGTTTGAGCTTGGGATTTTGCTCATTAGATTCTTACTTATGGCGGAGAAGAAAACATTGAGTTTGTTTGCTGTTTCAGTTGGTGGGAGTAGGGGTTTGCCTGATTTTGTTAATTTGATTGTTTTCTTTTTGGATATCATTTTAGTTCCTAGAATTTCGGATAGGGTTTTCTAGGTGTTTTCCATATCACCTTTTATGTTATGTAATCTGTTTTCATAATACATTTTTTTTATCTTCTTATCAGGCTGGCAAAGATTGACGAGTAACGTTTAGAATGGTCTCTAGTTATTTGACCCATTCTGTACTGTTTTTCAAATAGGTGCTTTGTGTTAATGGATTTAAGGATGTTGGGTGTTAGCTAGGAACTGTTCAGTTTCTTAGCTGTGATCTGTTTAGTTTTTTAAGGCAATGCTTGTTACAGAGGTGTTTTTTTTTATTTTTTTAAATTATTTATACATTCCTTTGTATCTGTATATGTTTCAAACTCATTATTAATAGCTGTTATAAAGTTATTAACAGCTGTCTCGTTATGTAGTCTGAAGATAACTTTAGTAGTGTCTTGGGGCAATTTACCTAGGTTGGTTATGAAAATGATAGAGTAGCGGCCTGTGGTGTTGTCTGTGATTATGCCTGATTTTAAAAGGGATGAGGTTGTCCCGATTGAAAATAAGGTGATACTACTCGGAGATTTTGGGTTTTGTTATTTTTGGTAGAAACAAGCAGTTGTCATAGTGTTTGGAATTGGGGTTATTTGGGGTTTTTTGGGGCAGTAGTAGATTTATATGAAATCTCCTGAGAGCGTAAGTGGTTTTTGTTCATATGGATCAGTTTTTTTTAAATTAAAACTTTTCACTAAAAGGGGAAAAACGTTTGAGGGGTTACTCTGTAATTTTTTCATTGTGAGGGGTTTTTGCGAGCTTTTGATTTAATTTAGTATAATGTATTTCCATGTTCATCCTTTCAAAGAATTATTGTACATTCAGATGTTATGAGTTAAGTAAATAGTGTGTTCACTTGTTGTTCTTTACCTAGTTGTGTATGGCTGAGTACCAGAATGACATAGACATCTGTAGTACCGGCTTTGCCAGGTTTCCTTCTTACATCTGGTAAGAAGGGACTGATAAGCTGTGAGTCATGTATTGTTTACTCAAAGATACTGTCATTGGAGATTCTAAATAGTAGGTTTTGTTATTTGTTGGTCGCGTAATTCAGCTTGGTTGCTGTAAATAATTACAGTTGCTGTTCGATTCGTGTAGTCATTTAATAAAGGGTTGATATCAGGATCAGTTTTAATCACAAATGAGATGACTCTACACTAGACTTAATAAGTGTTATGCTATCTAATATATGATACTAAACTATTTTATCTTACTAGCTTATGGATGTTACAGTAGTTCTAATAAATACGGTAATACAGTTTACTCTTAATATGTAAGATTTGATGTTATAATATTGAACGGGTTATTGTTTAGAGTTTGACAACATTGTAATTTAGTATAGAGTTTACTGAACCATAAAAGTGATTATACTTGTAAGTAATTATTAAATTAAAAGTCTGCAGATGGTTAGTATAGAAGAAGTAGAGAAAAAAAATATAGGTTATATTACACAAATAAATAATCTAATTACAGGGTTATGCTAACTCTTATTAGGCACATGATTGACATCTATAATATGCACTAATTATCAGGTCTATAATATAGTTTGATAGATAGTAAGCAGTAGAGGTAATCTAAAATTGTACTAAGTAAATGACTGATAGTAATTGGTGCTTAACAAATTAAGTATATTAATTAAAATTGAAAAGAATAATTTCTGTTTGCAAGTATTATATTTATTAAGTATTAGTATTCATATTGTACTGTAGTAATATTAGAACTTATAAAGGTAAATGTATGGTATCAATTTAGTAACTTATAAGGTAATATTGTACTGGTAGTAATATTAGAACTTATAAGAATATTACTGGTGTAATATTAGAACTTAAGGTAATATTGATACTGGTAGTATATTAATACTTATAAGTAATATTGTATGGTAGTAATATAGAACTTAAATACGGTAATGATTTACTGGTTTAATATTAGAACTTATAAAGGACAATATTGTACTGTAGTAATATTGAACTTATAAGTATATTGATGGTTTAATAGTAGAACTTATAAGGAATATTGTACTGGTAGTAATATTAGAACTTAATAAAGGTAATATTGTACTGTAGTAATAATTAGAACTTATAAAGGTAATATACACTGGTAGTAATATTAGAATTATAAAGGGAATATTGTACTGATATAATATTAGAACTTATAAAGTTAATATTGTACTGGAAAATAGAATTATAAAGTAATATACACTGGTAGATATTAGAACTTATATAGGTAATATTGTACTGGTATTATAATATTAGAACTATAAGGTAAAGTGTACTGTAGTAATATTAGAATTTATAAAGTAAATGTCTGTAGTATATTAGAATTATAAAGTAATAATTGTACTGTAGTAATATTAGACTATTAAAGGTAATATTGTATGGTAGTAATATTAGCAACTTTAAAGGTAATATTGAATGGTAGTAAATATTAGAAAATAAAGTAATATTGTTATGTAGTTAATTTAGATTATAATAGTTAATATTGTACTGGTAGTAATATTAGAACTTATAAAGGTAATATTGTACTGGTAGTAATATTAGAACTTATAAAGGTAATATTACACTGGTAGTAATATTAGAACTTATAAAGGTAATATTGTACTGGTAGTAATATTAGAACTTATAAAGGTAATATTGTACTGGTAGTAATATTAGAACTTATAAAGGTAATATTACACTGGTAGTAATATTAGAACTTATAAAGGTAATATTGTACTGGTAGTAATATTAGAACTTATAAAGGTAATATTGTACTGGTTGTAATATTAGAACTTATAAAGGTAATATTGTACTGGTATTAATATTAGAACTTATAAAGGTAATATTGTACTGGTAGTAATATTAGAACTTATAAAGGTAATATTAAACTGGTAGTAATATTAGAACTTATAAAGGTAATATTGTACTGGTAGTAATATTAGAACTTATAAAGGTATATGTACTGGTAGTAATATTAGAACTTATAAAGGTAATATTGTACTGGTAGTAATATTAGAACTTATAAAGGTAATATTAACTGGTATAATATTAGAACTTATGAAGGTAATATTATACTGGTAGTAATATTAGAACTTATAAAGGTAATATTGTACTGGTAGTAATATTAGAACTTATAAAGGTAATATTTACTGGTAGTAATATTAGAACTTATAAAGGTATATTACTGGTAGTAATATTAGAACTTATAAAGGTAATATTGTACTGGTAGTAATATTAGAACTTATAAAGGTAATATTGTACTGGTAGTAATATTAGAACTTATAAAGGTAATATTGTACTGGTAGTAATATTAGAACTTATGAAGGTAATATTGTACTGGTAGTAATATTAGAACTTATAAAGGTAATATTGTACTGGTAGTAATATTAGAACTTATAAAGGTAATATTACACTGGTAGTAATATTAGAACTTATAAAGGTAATATTACACTGGTAGTAATATTAGAACTTATAAAGGTAATATTACACTGGTAGTAATATTAGAACTTATAAAGGTAATATTGTACTGGTAGTAATATTAGAACTTATAAAGGTAATATTGTACTGGTAGTAATATTAGAACTTATAAAGGTAATATTGTACTGGTAGTAATATTAGAACTTATAAAGGTAATATTGTACTGGTAGTAATATTAGAGCTTATAAAGGCAATACAAAGTATTTAAAAGTAAGAGAATAAAATGATTAATTGTATAAAGTAGAATGGACTGATAGTAAACGTTGTATTAAAACAAGTTTATAGCAAGTAATGGTAATTAATAATATGTAAAAAATGTACAAAGTAAAATGGATTAATAGTAATTATGGTATTAAACAAATTTTTAGCAAGTAATAGTAATTAATAGTATTTAGAATATGGGGTTGTAAAATGGACAGATAGTATTTATTGAACAAATTTTAAGCAAGTAATATTAATTTAAGAAAAATACATAAGATAAGGTGGCTAATTTTCACTAGTAAAATCACATATACTGAGGTAGTTGATTTTGATTAAGAAATAGTACCGTGAAATTTGTACAGAAATGGAGCAAAACACACTACACGTAGGCTTTTGGTTTGGACATTGTTTAATCAATCTCTGTAAGATTAGTATCCCGAAGGAATCGTGATAGTTTATTCTCATTTGTGATAGTATACAGTTGGCTTACATTTTTCTTCACTGGAATTTTCTCGTCCCTTGTGAAGCATTGGTCGATTTTGTCAGTATTCTCCCGTTTAAGTTTTCTGACTGTACAGGAGGTTCTGCCGTTTTTTGGTTAGACACTCGTTTATGTATCTCTCTTTTCTTGCTTTAATAGATGCGCTAATTAGGTCTTTTTTCCTGTCATGTGTGTGGAATCTAAGCATAACACTTTTTCTTCCATGGGATCCTAGTAATCTAGCTTCCTTTATTTCTGTCACTGGTACAGTAACACTTGTTTGGTCCTGTTTGATCTGGAGAGTAATTTCTTTACTGTTTGCTTGGGTCATATCACTGGGAAAATGAGGACTGCTATTTCTGAGTCGGATCATTTGTCTTGCTAAGTTTTATCCTCTTGGAGCGAAAAGTAATCACTGAACTGGTTATCCAAGTTGTTCTTCCACTCTTTTACTGCTTCCTCAACCTTTGAATTAAGAGATGTTATTTGTTCTGTGTGGCTATCTATGACTGGAGGGTCTTGCCAAAGTTAGTCATTCCAGATGGTGATAAATTTTGTTCAAGATTGAGGATTTTGTTCTCGAGGTGTGCCATCCTGGTGTCTTGTTTATTTAGCGTTTCACCAAGATTCATATTTTCTGTAATTAAGGTGGAGATGTACGACTTAAGGGTGTCTTGATCGTTGGTCATGCCTGTGAGAGTACGTGGTAGGCTGAATCCGGAGAAGAAAGAGGCTGAGGGGGAGGCAGCCATGTTTGGTGTTATTGTTGTTGCGTCGCCCTGGGCGGTGTTGAGAGGGGTGTTTTCTTGTTGGTCCTGGTACTGTTTCCTCTGAGCTTACGCTTCATAGTAATACATGAGTAGAAGTAGTTGTGGTTAAGAAGAAGTTATATTCATACAAAGCTTGGGGTACGTTTTCGTCAGGCAGCGGGGTGTTGCTGTGGGTTTGCAGGGCAGTCTTTCTTTGATCGTCGTTGTACTCGATTTGTAGGTTTCACTGTTGGTAATCTTGGGTCATTCTGGGTGCTACATTGGTTAGTGCACTTCTGCCTGCAACTAGGTCATCATAGGAACATTGGTAGACTCTGGTTGTTGGAGTAAAGTACGGAGCTTGGAAGCCTCTGCCGCTGCCCGCTGTGCCCGCCAGTTAAAGTGGTAAACATTAACTTTTTCATAAAGTTGTCTCAGATCGTCAACTTCTAAGTCCATTTTTATGTAACAATTTAAGGCCCATTTTCCTTGATTTTTAGATGAAATACTGAAATTCAAGGATGAGAAAGGTGAATTACACTTAAGGTTTTCTTTTTCCTTCACGCAACAAAATTACCGACAATGTTTGGTACAAGACCACATATGCAACTAATGTAACATTTTATTACTGCAACGTTTTGCTCTCCACGAACTTAGTCGAGCCGTAACAAATAATACACCAATACCTATATACTGTATATAGGTAACAGAATAAAATGAAAATTTTATGTACACAATGTCTTGAATCATTATTAATCGCCTTTTCAAATTGTTAAGCAAAATAAAGGCAGTTTTGTCGTTTCTGGAGTATTAGCAGAAGTTATTCTCAAAAAATGATAACCATCATCATATAATACCTAAAAGTTATAGCCACTACTACTACTAATACTACTAGTAGTAGTAGTAGTACTAGTAGTACTACTAATACTACTAGTACTACTACTATTACTACTACTAGTACTACTACTAGTACTACTAGTACTACTACTAGTACTACTAGTACTACTACTAGTACTACTAGTAGTACTACTACTAGTACTACTACTAGTAATACTAGTAGTACTACTAGTAGTACTATTAGTAGTACTGCTACTAGTACTATTAGTAGTACTACTACTAGTAGTACTAGTAGTACTAGTAGTACTACTAGTAGTACTACTACTACTAGTAGTACTACTACTAGTAGTACTACTACTATTACTACTACTAGTACTACTACTACTACTAGTAGTAGTACTACTAGTACTACTACTACTAGTACTACTACTACTAGTACTACTACTAGTACTACTATTAGTAGTAGTACTACTACTAGTACTACTACTACTGGTACTACTACTACTAGTACTACTAGTACTACTACTAGTAGTACTACTATACTACTACTAATACTACTACTAGTACTACTAGTACTACTACTACTAGTCTATACGTAGTATACTACTAGTACTACTACTACTAGTAGTACTACTAGTACTACTACTAGTAGTACTACTACTACTAGTAGTAGTAGTACTATTACTACTAGTAGTACTACTACTAGTAGTTATATAGTACTATACTGCCATACTAGCTAGTACTACTAGTACTACAATACTACTACTAGTACTACTACTAGTATACTACTACTACTACGACTATAGTACTACTACTAGTACTACTGTAGTACTACTACTGTACTACTACTAGTACTAATACTTCAGTACTACTAGTAGTACTATTAGTATACTTTCTAGTACTTAGTAGTACTACACTAGTAGTACTAGTAGTATACTAGTAGTACTCTACTACTAGTAGTACTACTACTAGTAGTACTACTACTATTATACTACTAGTACTATCTACTACTAGTAAGTTACTAGTACTACTACTACTAGTACTACTACTATAGTACTACTATACTACTATAGTATAGTACTACTACTAGTACTACTACTACTGGTACTACTACTACTAGTACATATACTACTACTAGTAGTACTACTATACTAGTACTAATACTACTACTAGTACTACTAGTACTACTCATGTAGTACTACTACTAGTACTACTACTACTAGTAGCTACTTAGTAATACTATACGTAGTACTACTACTACTAGTAGTATCTTACTACTAGTACTAGTACTAGTAGTAGTACTACTACTAGTATACTACTAGTACTACTAACTGCACTACTACTAGTACTACTATCTACAGTAGAGTACTACTACTAGTATACTACTAGTACTACTATTAGTACTATTACTTCTACTACTACTAGTACTACTTAGTAGTACTACTACTAGACTACTACTATAGTACATACTATTACTAGTAGTACTACTACTAGTACTACTATTATAGTAGTACTACTACTACTAGTATACTACTACTACTAGTAATACTACTACTACTGTAGTACTACTTGTAATACTATACTACTAGTAACTACTACTACTAGTAGTACTATAGTATACTACTACTACTAGTATACTACTAGCTACTAAAAGTATTAGCTACTACTAGTAGTGTACTACTATTAGTACTACAGTCACTACTAGTGTACTACTACTAGTACTACTACTACTGTTCAGCAGTAGTACTATTACTAGTACTACTACTCTAATACTACTACTACCTGTACTACTAGAGTACTACACTGTACTACATAGCATACTCTAGTACGTACTATTAGTACTACTACACTAGTACTACTATAGTACTACTACTACTAAACTACTACACTAGTAACTCCAGAGACCATACTAATACTATACTAGTACTATAGAGTACTACTACTAACATATAGTACTTCAGTACTGATATTATCAACTACACTACCTGTACTCTAGTTAGACTACTTCACACTACAGTACTACATTGTACTACTACTCACTATAGTACTTACATCCTATACTACTACAGTACTCTACTACTACTCATCACCACTAGTCTTAGTTCTATGTTCACCAAGCCAACCTGTACTCTCCAGAGACCTCACACCACCCCTGTACTCTCCCAGAGACCTCACACCACCACCTGTACTCTCCCAGAGACCTCACCTACACTGTATCTCCTGAGACCTATACCACACCCTGTAGCTCCAGAGACCTCACACCCACCCTGTACTCTCCCAGAGACTCTCACCACCATCCTGTACTCTCCCGAGACCTCACACCTACCACCCTGTACTCTCCCAGAGACCTCCACCTCCATCCTGTACTCTCACCAGAGTCCTCCCACATCCTGTACTTTCCAGAGACCTCCCACCATCTGTACTCTAGGACTCCCCACATCTTGTACTCTCCAGAGACCTCCCACCTCATCGTACTCATCCAGAGACTCTATCTTCACCGGTCTTACCGAGACCTCCTATCTCCACCTTACTTCCCAGAGACCATCGCACACCTCCTGTACTCTGAGATCCTTCTTCACGTGTACTCCCCAGAGACTCCATCTTCACGTGTACTCCCCAGAGACCTCCCACCTCCGTCCTGTACTCTTATACTACACCTATTCACTATACACAGTGACATTGTCTTGGTCTTATGATAGAACACGTTCACTATACTACAGGGACATTGTCTTGGTCTTATGATAGAAACACGTTCACTATACTACGAGACATTGTCTTGGTTTTATGATAGAACACGTTCACTGTACTACAGTAACATTGTCTTGGTCTTTATATAGAACGCATTCACTATACTACAGTGACATTGTCTTGGTCTTATGATAGAAACACGTCTTCACTCATATACGTGAATTGCTTGGTCTTATGATTAGAACACGTTCACTATACTTACAGGACAGTGTCTTGAGTCTTTTGATAGAACAGTTCACTATATCTACTGAGACATGTCTTGGTTTTATGATAGAAAAGTCTCATACTCAGAGAATTGTCTTGGTTATGACAAAACAGGTGCAACATTGTCTGGATAGTGTTGCACAGACATCTGTTATTGATCATACAAGAGCCTTCTACAGCGTCACTGGAGCCTCCTTTATCTTGTCAGATATTATAATCGTATCTGTGACAAACATGTTGCTATAATATAGAAGAAGTCTCAGTATCAGAACCTAGAACTCAGTTATTAACATTGTACTGTATGTCAGACAACTTTGTGTATGGTCACATAAAACATCTGTGTGAAGATGGTAGACTAAGCTGTGATCTGATCGTCTGTGACAGAACAATGTTTGTTGTTTACTTGTAAACTTCCAACTGATTTTCTGTATGTATGTCTATTGTATGTTTTCTCTGTGTTACTCGCAGTTCATTTGTTTTACTATACTGGTGTTCTGTGTTACTGTACTGTTTTTCTGTGTTACTGTACTCCTTTGTTACTGTACTCCTCGTCTGTGTTACTGTACTCCTATTCTGTGTTACTGTACTGGTATTCTATGTTATTGTACTGGTATTCTGTGTTACTGTTCTGTTATTCCGTGTTACTTTACTGGTATTCTGTGTTACTATTCTGTTATTCCGTGTTACTGAACTGTTCTTTTGTGTTACCGTACTGTTCGTCTGTGTTACTGTACTATTCATCTGTGTTACTGTACTCCTCGTCTGTGTTATTGTACTCCTCGTCTGTGTTACTGTACTGGTATTCTGTATTACTGTACTGGTGTTCTATGTTACTGTACTGTTGTGTTACTGTACTGGTATTCTATGTTATTGTACTGGTATTCTGTGTTACTGTTCTGTTATTCCGTGTTACTGTACGGGTATTCTGTGTTACTGTACTGGTGTTCTTTGTTACTGTACTGGTGTTCTGTATTACTGTACTGGTGTTCTGTGTTACTGTACTGGTATTCTGTGTTACTGTACTGGTATTCTGTGTTACTGTACTGGTATTCTGTGTTACTGTGCTGATGTTTTGTGTTACTGTTTTGTTATTCCGTGTACGTAGAGTACTGGCAGGCCATCTTTCAATTTTTTTTTTTCCAGTGAACATAGAAGTGATAGTTACATAGTAGTGATAGTTACATAGTAGTGATAGTTACATAGTAGCGATAGTTACATAGTAGTGATAGTTACATAGTAGTGATAGTTACATAGTAGTGATAGTTACACAGTAGTGGTAGTTAAATAGGACACAGACATTACAGCAAGTTCGATTTGCTTTCTATGTAACAGCAGACATTCACACTCGCCTGCTTGAAACATAGAAACAAGTCTATAGTTGTGTTGTAATGCCACTGACATCATGTAGTGTGGAGCATAACACAAGCGTAGTCATGTAGTGTGGAGCATAACACAAGCGTAGTCATGTAGTGTGGAGCATAACAACAAGCGTAGTCAGGAAGCCGTGGAGGACCACATTTTCTGTTTAACTGAGACTCTGGGAACTGACATTGTTGCTACAAAGAGAACACTGGAAGCGAAAATTTTCACAACTCGTCTGCTAAGGATGAAGTGAAAGTTACATCAGGGAAAGATGCATAGCGTGAATAACATCTTGTCTTGCAAACTGCCAACGGGAGACACAAGAAGTTCAGGTGTTAAAAAGAAACAAGGAGAAAATCATCGTTGTGATGATCATTTAACACTGACCAGTAAATTTCCAGCATTATAGAGAGCATAGAAGAAAACCTATAATGGATCGAATATTGGTTCAGGGATTTATATAGGACAAGGATCTATATACAAGGATCTATATACAAGGATCTATATAGGACAAGGAGCGGCTCCCTGCAAGGGTTGCTGAGACTCCCCCGGGGTAAAGGATGAACATTATAAATGCATGATAAATGGAGAGATGTGGGTAACAAAGAAATCATAAATTTTACATGAAGCTTTGATACCCGGCGTGAAGAGGATTATAAAAAGAGAAGATTATGTAGTCCACATATTAACAGACTTGGGAAGCAGTATAGCAAAGTGGAATACAAACTGAAAATCGAAGTGTTAGTTGCATGTCTCGTCGGGAAAAAGTATAGCGTGATAGCTATAAATCATATCTATTGAACGTAATTTAGATTCTTGTAACTAAAACATAAAGGGTGGAAATGGAGCTATGCCAGAATTTCTATGTATTCTCCCATATTCCAATGTGATATCCCTATTATTTGTGACGGGTAAAACAGTGGCCTCAGAAAGCAGATGGTGAGTATCAGCTATATGTCTGTGGCAGCGGTAAATTAGTAATATGGGAATTGTGGGTGACCATAGGAGGAGGATGTAGGGGGTTAATGGAGGATGAAAATATGAAGGTAAGAGGTGGTTGATCCACCTCCATCACTGGCGTTCTCTCTCCAAATAAAAGTCGATATAGCCTAAATTCTCTAGTCAAGGAAGTGACAAGTAGTGTGACTCAAGTATTAGAAGATGATGGAGATGGTGGTGAGAGAGGTGAAGCATCAGCAGCCTCCCAAATGGGAAGAGATGGAGAGGAACTGTCTAGTGATATAAAAGAATCGGCTTTTGGGACAGAGGATAGTGACAGTGGTAGCATGATGTGGGGGGGAGGGGTCCAACACTGTCACAGATGCAGGATGAATCATGAATCAAATCACACAAATAGAGAAAGTTAATCACGAAGGATCAATAGTTTGGTATGGAGATTTGGTAACTACTGGATTACAGAGTCATTGAAGTTCTGAAGGAAGTGTCAGACGTCACGATGATGTAGGAACATCAGAGGTTGCTGGAATAAAATTCAAAAAGAACCTGAGGTCGTTGTTCAGTTCTGGAGGAGAGTCTTGGTAGCCTCTCTTGGTGAGTCTTGGTAGCCTCTCTTGGTGAGTCTTGGTAGCCTCTCTTGGTGAGTCTTGGTAGCCTCTCTTGGTGAGTCATGGTAGCCTCTCTTGGTGAGTCTTGGTAGCCTCTCTTCGTGAGTCTTGGTAGCCTCTCTTGGTGAGTCTTGGTAGCCTCTCTTGGTGAGTCATGGTAGCCTCTCTTGGTGAGTCATGGTAGCCTCTCTTGGTGAGTCTTGGTAGCCTCTCTTGGTGAGTCTTGATAGCCTCTCTTGGTGAGTCTTGGTAGCCTCTCTTGGTGAGTCTTGGTAGCCTCTCTTGGTGAGTCTTGGTAGCCTCTCTTTATCATGTGGGAGTTCGACACGTGGATTAGGTAAGAAATACTCACGTAGGCTGTTATTACGTATAATTACAGATATGTGGAGAGAGCCCTTACAGCCGTGGCCTATCTCACTCGCTCCTCTCGTAACACTGACTGACTGGCCACAGTATCCAGTGAGAGGGTCTTTTGAATAATGCCAGTTCAGCGCAATATGAATAGACAGTGACTCAGGCAGAGACGGTTGGTCGTTGAGTCAACGGTACACTGGTTACTGGTAACTGGTTACTACTACTGAGAGCTCGGCGACGCTAACGTATGTCGTCCCGACATACAACTAATACAAACTAGAGATGGCAGGTATACGGCTTGGGCTGATTCTATACAATGTCAAAGTACACAACAATTAAACATTATATATACATAAGTAGAACATTGGAATGAAAGCTTACGTAACTGAAACTGTAATGCAATACAAGGTATACTATAGTACAACTTAAAACTCAACAAATGAACAACGAACTCAACCGCGGGTTCAATCCCGGCCGGGGGTATGGTGTATTCGTGTGATCTACGGATTCTGAGGAAGGAATATATACAAAGAAAGAGTGTTTAACAGAAAGGCAGATTCGGTGCACGCAAATCTAGACTGTTAACTCGAGAGAACACGAACACAAAAAAAAAATCTTGAATACTGATAAGTTGATACTGTAATTATTCATCTATACAGGTTATTTACATTTAACCCCAACTCTGCTAGGGTAAGATTGGCATAAGCAGAATGGGTGTCATCTCTGGGAGGATCAAACTCTGTAGCATTGGCTAACTCATGCTGTATTTGAGGCAAATCTGAATTGGAAGTTACAAATGATACTTGAGGATTTCTCAATACCTGTCGTGTACGTAGGGAATAACGACATTCAGGTTGATCGTCTGACTGAGTATCAGAGGAAGAGAGTACAGGATCAGGAGGATTGTCAGAGTCTGTCACATTAGTCTGGGTTGGAACATCATTATCATCACATACTAACTTCATATGATCTAAATGCGATTCTTTATACTGACCAGTACTAATCTCTCTAACCTTATACTTATTACCAGTGATATGTTCAACTACTCGATAAGGACCAACAAACTTTTGATCAAGCTTTGGCATTGCAGACGTTTTGTTAAAGTTAATCAGCATAACTCTCGAACCTACTTTGATTTTGGATGGCTTTGATCGAGTGTTTGCGACTCTTGTAAATTCTGCTGTTGATTTATGAAGTGTTTCACGGATTCTTCTAAAAACACTTTGAGCTAAGCTGGTACGAGTTGCTATGAAATCACCAGGGTTGTAATTTGGTTTCGGATTAGAATATAACAACTCATAAGGCAAACGTTTATCTACACCATACAATGCATAATGTGGAGTGTCACCTATAGAAACATTGTAAGCAGAATTTATAGCACACTGCACATCAGGTATAACTTCATCCCAAGTTTCACTGTTGGGATTGATAGTGGCTCTCAAGACATCAAGTACTTTCTTATTGGTTCGTTCCGCTAACCCATTGCTGGCAGGATGATGAGGAACAATGGTGGATTTAGAGATCTTGTACAAGGTACACAAATTTTCAAGAATTTCATTACAGAATTCACCTCCATTATCTGTTACTAAGGACTTTGGGGTGGTATGCCTGCAGATAATGCGTTCTTTAAACGCTTTAGCTACTGTCTCTGCAGTCTTATCTGCAATAGGAACTAACTCACAATATCTGGTGAAATGGTCTACCATAACACACAGATGTTTGTTGCCTTGGAGGGAACATTTAAAATTAGTTAACAAATCAAGGGCAACTCTTTCCCACGGTTCGCTAGTGGTTGGGTACACTTGGATTGGGTTAGGACCATTGACATTTCCTTTATGCTGCATACAGACACTACATTTCTTAACATACTCGGAAATGTCAGTTGCCATACGTGGCCAAAAGTATTTCATTCTGGCTTGTTTCACAGAACGATCCATACCAGGGTGTGCAACACCTGGTGCATCATGAACTAGCTGTAGAGCTACGTTCACTAGTGACTGTGGAATTACTAACTGGTAAACTCTTCTGCTTGGAGTACCCAACTCGGCTGTTCGATACAGTAATTCTTGACTCATCACAAAGTCACTAATGGGTGCTGGTGGCTTTACAGTAAGAATGGGATCTTCCTGGAGAAGGAATCGAATCACACCAGACCACATGGGATCTATTCTTTGTGCAGTTTTGACATCCTCGACAGTAAATGGAGGATCTGCAGTAACTACACTAACGTGTCGCGATAAAGCATCAGCGACTACATTTGACTTGCCAGGTAAATGTTCAAAAGTGGGATTGAACTCTTGGATAGTCAAGGTCCATCTGGCTAACCTTCCAGTAGGCTGTTTGTTCTGGAATAAAGGTAACAGTTCTTCCTTACTGGAGGAAAGAACAAACTCGGTGGAATGGATGACTCCCCCCGGTTGAAAAATTAACGCTATAACACTCAATATGAGCAAGGGAGAACGAATCTACTATCTCAAACTGCAAGCACAGGAGAAAAGAAATGAACACGGTGAACAATGCTGATATTCAATCTGAGTCGCACACAGTGACAAGAGGTATCAGCTATAAAGAAACTACACTTACAACATTAACATGTGAAAGTTATTCGAGAAATAACTTCTTACAATGCACTGATTACTGTCAACTAGGATGGGATCACAATCTGAAACACAAGGGACAACAACAACACTCAAGTGAGCACACTAGCCACAGAAACGTCTTTCTGCAACGGCTTGTGGCATCAGCAAGAGATGGCATAACTCGTTGCAAGTAAAGTTCTTCTCAAAGCGTCCCCTGGGAAGGAACGAGTACTTGAACAAGTCCCATCGCAAGGATAGTAGTCTCAGCACTATCCTGCGTGCACGATATTGTGGCTGGAGTCCAGACAGGAGTGACAGTATACTAGTGCCTGACCGCTCGGCTACGTTAATAAGTAATTCACGGATCTATAGGAACTTAATCTGAACTTCACATTTCGCAGCACTTTAACAAATCTCAGATACAAGCTGTGAGAACAAACACATTGCTCAAGGGCTAGATATTGTCTTTCAGTCAGTAAGGGAATGTTGGTACTGTGGACTGATTCATATTGACTTTGACTGGAATGATACACTAAGTGAACGTTCAAAAGTGACTGGGACATCTTCTCGGTGAAAATACTGAAGTACATAAGGCAAGAAAAATGGAGAGAATGACACAATAAGCTTAAATGGAAGAAAATGCTGAACTATTCTGCATAAGTAATTAAAAAATTGACAAGTTACACAGTAAGCAAAGAACTCACACAAGAATAATATGCAACTTAACAAACACTGAAAATCAAGAGAACTTGTACTTTGCTCAAATCTAATATGCTCAACTTTTACTTTAAATTGAATAAATGGCACAGTGAGTTGTCTTTACTTTCAATGCAACAAGGAAAATACACAATAAAATAATAAAATGGACTCAATAAACTTGTGCAAAAATTAAAACAAACACACAATTCACTGAATTAAAAATTAAAATGACAGACAGAATAAAATACTATGCACAGAACAGAGCATAAGAAACTGCACTATAATAAACTGTATTGCACAACACTGCAAAAAATTTTCTGCAAGAAAAACTTTAATAGCAACACAATATTTGCAAAAGAATTATTGCAAAATGAGTCAATGTGCAATAATTAAAATTATAACACACAAGAAAAGAAATATATCAAGGAATAAACACTTTAACTCTTAATTGTAAATTAGACAAAACAATTTACTCAAGCAGAGTAAAGAAAACACTTTACGTTAAAAGTAATTAAAATTTCATCAAGAGTGAATTTGTTCAGGAAATATAAAAATATGAATAAAATAAAACAAAGGAACAAAACGGGTAGGTCAACACTTACAGTGGCAGAGCACACTTCATTATAATATATTCTTACAACAAAATCCTGCTGTGACTGATACAACAAAATCTTGCTGTGACTGATACGACAAAAATTTGCTGGCAAAAATAATGGTACACAGTCTGCGAAAAAATTAGAGGAATGAGACACTGCTGGCATACAAAAAAAAAAGACACACATAGAAATAAATAGAAAATTTAGTATACTGGGGTGAATATCACTGCATGAAATACAATGACAATTACTGGAGAATACAACGCTGAAAGAATACAATAAAAAATTGAATCACTTCACACAGAGTGACTGACTGGTACACTACACAATAATACTTACTACAGACAGGAGTAGCATAAAGAGAAAACACAGAATAATAAAAAAAAATATAAGATGAGTGAAAACACTGAAAAATATTGTAAAAATAATGAGTCAAAGAAATACTGCGTTTACACTGAAAACACAAGGTTTAGAGTACACAAGCAATTTACTATAAATGTCTCACACACGCAATGTCTTTAAATGCAAGAAAAATGTCTCAAGAAAATTATCACTGAAGTCTGGAGTAGTAGACGGGCGGTGAGGGGTGATGAGGAGAAGGGTGTTGTCCGGTGCGGTGAGGCTGACGTCACCTACACAGTTGTCGGAGAATTGCGTTCTCGGGGAATTCATAATTGGGTTTTATCGTGCCCCGCTACAATCTCTTGCCCCAATTATGTGAGAAAAACAGTTATAGGCCCCGGTAAAGGTTTTGAAAACGCCACAGGTAGATGGGGGGTTGGTTGGGGGGTGGGGTGGGGTTGGGGGGATTGGGGGGGTGGTGGGTTTGGGGTGGATTGGGGGGTGGGGAATTTTGGGTGAAGATTTTTCCCCGGGGGGCCATTTTAGCCCCGGGGACCAAAAACTTAAACCCAAGGTTGGTTTAAAGCCACTCTTCCAGGGGGTTAAACCATTTTACCCCACGGGGCACAAAGCGTTTAAGATAAAACAGGAGGAATTGGTTAAACCTTTTAGGCGTGGCTTACTTCCCGCTGGTTAGACTGGCTTTTGCAAAATGGGGAAAACCCCCGAGATTGGCTTGGACTGGAAGCTTGAAACGGGCACGGGGCCGAGGGGAGGGCGGGGGATGGGGCGGCTGGGGGGGGTTTAGGGGGGGCTGGGGGTACTTCACTTTGCCCTGGCTCTTACAAAAGTTCCCCGTTTTAAAAATTCCCCCTTTAAAACAAAAACCATGCTAACGGTGCCCCCAATTTTCAGGGGAGTTGGGGGGGTTTAGGTAAAAAACCCCGGGGTGTTTTCGTAAAAGGGGTTGGGTAAAGGGCCCTTTACGCCGTTACCAAAACCGCCCTTCTAAACCTGATCCCCTTTAAAACCCGAAAATCCTGCTCCCACCGGTGCCACCATTTATATGTGGGAGTTGTCGTGGTTTTTGGTAAGAAATATCCGTAGGCTGTTATTGTATAATTGAGATATGTAAAGGAGACCCCTTACAGCCGGGGCCTATTCACCCCCTCTGTAAACACTGACTGCTGGCACAGTCCCGTGAGAGGGTTTTTTGAATAATGCCAGTTCAGCGCATATGAATGAGGGGTTAGGCAGAGAGGGTTGGGTTTCGTTGGTAAACGGTACATGGTTATGGTAACGGGTTTAAAACTATGGATTCTTGGGGGAGCCCTTTGGGTCCCTCTTTGGGAGTCTTGGTACCCTCTTGGTGAGTCTTGGTAGCCTCTCTTGGTGAGTTTGGTACCCTTTTTGGTGAGTTTGGTACCCTCACTTGGTGAGTTTGGTACCCTCTTTTGGTGAGTTTTGGTAGCCTCTTTTGGTGAGTCTGGTGCCTCTTTGGTAGTTTTGGTACCCTCTTTGGTGATTCTTGGTAGCCTTCTTGGTGGTCTTGGTAGCCCTTTTGGGTGAGTCTTGGTACCCTCTCTTGGTGAGCCCTTGGTACCCTCTTTGGTGAGTTTTGGAGCCCCCTTTTGGTGGTTTGGTAGCCTCTTTGGTGAGTCTTGGTACCCTCTCTTGGTGAGTTTTGGTAGCCTCTCTTGGTGATTTTTGGGTAGCCTTTTGGTAAGTTTTTGGTAGCCCTTCTTGGTGGTTTGGTACCCTCTCTTGGTGAGTCTTGGTACCCCTTTTTGGGTAAGTTTTGGTGCTCTTTGGAGGTTTGGTAGCTTTTGGAGAGTTTGGTAGCCTCTCTTGGAGAGTCTTGGTAGCCTCTCTTGGGAGGGGCCTTTGGGTTTTTAGCCTTTGGGGGGAGTTTGGTAGCCCTCGGGGAGAGTCTTGGTAGCCTTTGGAGAGTTTGGGTTTTGCCTCTCTGGGGAGATTTTTGGTGCCTCTCTGGGATTTTGGTACCCTCTTGGAGAGTTTGGTAGCCTCTTGGAGAGTTTGGTGTTTGGGGGCATCTCTGGAGAGTCTGTGCCTCTCTGGGGTTTGGTACCCTCTCTGGAGAGGTCTTTAGATTTTTTCTTTTGGGAGTCACTTGACTCATGATACCCAAGTTTTCCCTCGGAGAAAACGTTTTTAGTTTCTCTAAGAAATGGGTAATGGCGGAACTATGGGTGTTCTCGAAGTTTGGTGTTGGGGGGGTGCCGGTGGAGGGGGGTGGCGGTGGAGGGAGGGGTGGGGGGGGTGGTGGGGAGGGTGGGGGTGGAGGGGGGGGGCATGGGGGGGAGGGGGGGGGGAGGGTCCCCTGGAGGGAGGGTGCCGTGGAGGGAGGGTGGGGGTGGGGGGAGGGGGCGGTGGAGGGAGAGAGGCGGTGGAGGGAGGATGGAGGGGGGGGCAGGGAGGAGGGAGGGGCTGGTGCTGGGTGGCCCTTTATCAACGCATCGCAGATAAGTTACTGTTGTTTCATGATGTCGCAACATTTGACAGGTGCCAAAAATCCCAGATTACCTGCATGCTGGGGTTTGTTGGAGATACTTCCTGGATGCATGTTCTGCTATAAAAACCCGGATGGAAGACTCTGTTTTCAAAAATAGTTGTCTTTAATGATTAGGTGCCCTATTAGCCCTTGGACGGGGCAGGTACGAGTTTCGTTTTGGGTGACAGAGCTAAAGTGGGGTTTGTTGAGGTTAAGACAGCCCACATCTCAAAATGAGTTAGAAATATCTTTGTACGTTCCAGGACATTGTCGAAAAGGGATGTGGAAAAGTGTGGCTCTCTGATAACTACAAAAATTATACATAATATTGATTCATGGAAGGATCCTTTTTGGGCCCCGACATCAAAAACCTTTGAGGTTGAAAAACCTCGAGTTAAAAAAATTTTTCTCAAATTTTAATTTCTTAAAGGATTACAATGCTGAGTTTACAAAAATTTGGTTTTGTGTGGTTTACATTGTAAAATATAATTACAGAGTGTCCACTAGAACCTGCTTTCCTGGCATTTGGGAAAATTAGTTAAATTTAAATTTAAAATATACGAATTATGAGGAAAGTTGGTTTATGGCAAAGTGACTAAATATTTTGTGAATTTAGAAATGTGAATGCTTTTGCTTTGGCCAATAATTCAGTATTGGAGTATCACAGGCCAACTTTGATAGTTAGGATTCATTATTTTAAGTTTGGATTGTATTTCTGTTTATGGTCAAATGGGGGAGTGAAAGTGTGAAACACCCGGTGGTTTCGTGTAATTGTTGACGGGTGATCGGGAGTAAGATGTTTTTTTAAAGGTAGTTTTGAAATTGATGAATGCGTCGCAGTTCTAGAGTTCTCAGGTAGGGTGTTCCCGATTTTGGGCCCCTTTTACATACATTTAATTTTTTAAAGGGTTTTGTCGGACACGGGGAATGTATAGAGTGTTTGTGTCTGGTGTTATGCCCGTGGTTCTGTCCAAATATCAAGAAAGCATTTTAGGTCAAAGGGTTAAAATTTGGGTTTAAAGGGCCTGTAGATGTAGATGCACGTAGTAAGTGTAGATGTACTGAGCAGGGAGTAAGTTTGATCTATGAAGAGTGGGGGGGGGTGGGTTTCCCGGGATGGGATTTTGTGATTATTCTTATGCGGCTTTTGTTTGGGGTTTTATTGGCTTTAGGTGTGTTGCTGCAGTTGAACCCAAGCCAGATTGCATAGGTGAGGGATGGTTTATAAGTGAAGGATTTTGTGGAGAAAGGGGGTTGCGGCAGAGATCGTTCTTGGAGAGGATCCCAATCGTTTTGGGTACTTTTTGGTTTGTGTTGGTATGGGTGTGAAATTCGGTTGTTGCCGAGGGGATAGGCCCGGAATTTGCCCTATTTTGTTGGCAATTTGAGTGTTTTCGTCTTTGTTAATTTGGCAACTTGCTCTGCTACCAAAATAATGTAGAGGTTTTGTCAGTGTTAAACTTTAAAATTTATTGGTGTCATCCAAGTCGATATTTGATCGCTCTGTTAACAATGGGTTAGGGTGGCCAAGTTAGGGTGGAGATGACGTAGTCGGTTTTGTCTGCAAAGAGAATGGGGTTCAGGGGTTGAGTAGTTTGGAAGGGCTTTTGTATATGAGGAAAAAGCAGGGGACCAAGGGGCACTTCCCTGCGGAATCCGTATCAAGTGGGCCCTGTTGTTAAAGCTGTGTCTTTAATGGTGAATACTTACCTATTAGTAAGGTAAAATTTGAAATGTGCAAGCGCTTTCCTTCTTATACCTAAAGGTCAAGTTGTGGGGAGGATCATGGTCTACTGTGTCAAAGTTTTCTTGGTCAATAAAAATTCCTAGTGGATATTTCCTTATTTTTTAATGCTGTGTAAAGCAGTCTAGCTTTTTATGATTGCTCGTTAGTGCTTTTATTTTTCCTGAAACCAAATTTGGCAGGGGTTGGTAGTTTTGTGCCATTTTAATGAAAAAAAATCTCCTGGCACGAGTTTTCAAAGATTTTGGATAGCAATGGTAAGTTTGATATTGGCCTATGTTTTTTTAAATCGTAGGGCCCCCACCCTTATGTATTGGGGAACCCCTTTCCCCTTTTGGGGTAGTTTCGGGAAGGTGCTAGTTTTTAGTGACTTTTAAAAAAGTAATGAGATAGCATGCAAAAGGACATGGGCTGCTGCTTGTACAATAAAGGGGGACATGAGACGTTTCCCCCAGTTATTTTTTAAGGACTTTATAATCTTGGTGATTTTGTGGGCTAGTTGGTGAAGTAGAAGGGGAAATTTTGGGAAATTTCCATCTAGGGAGTCCCCCCATGGGCATTGGTACATGGGATTTTATTGGGGAGATTAGTCCTATGGTTGACAGAAGTCGTTTATCTTTTTAGCTGTGTCAGGGGATCAGTGGTGTTTTTTAGGTTTAGTTGGAAAAATTCTTTTTTTTCAGTTTGTGGGTCCCCAGAATCTGAGAGGTGTTTTCCAGTTTTTTTTAATTCCCCTTTTTTCGTGATCTACTGGGGGGTAGTACGCTGTTTGGCTTTCTTTTTTTATTTGGGGAGAAAAAGATGAATGGTTAAGAATTTTTGTTATTAAACCCCCGTCATGTTGTTTTCATTTGGTGTTTTTTTCAATGGATTTAGGGGAAGGTGCTGGTTTGCCCTGGGGAACAAACGTTTGTTGTGATCTGTTTCGTTTTTATAAAACAATGTTTGTTGATGTTAAGTAATTTGTTAAGAAAATGTCTGTCTTTATCAATACCATTGGCTTGGGATTCGTAGGCCCGTCAACAGTCTCTGGTAGCTGTAATTCCTATTGAGGCCCCCGCATGGAGTCTAAATGAACTTTGTTGTATTCAAGTGGTGGTTTTCTATGTTGTCAAGGGAAAGGTGGGTGTGGTCTGTAGTGTATCTGTGATTATCCCTGATTTTGGGGGGGGGGGTAGTATATTGGTCCTATGTGGTCATTATGGTTGCACTTGTCTCAGTGAGCCCGGGTTTGGGTTTTGTTTTGTTGGTATGAGAAATGGTTGTTAATTTGTTGATGAAATCAGTTACGGTGTCATCTAGTGGGGCCCGGTTGAGTTGAAGTCTCCCGCTAAGAGAAGGTGGTGCTTTTTCATTTGTCTGTCAGTTTTAGTGCCTTTTAATTTCTCATGAAATTTGGATGTTTGTGTGGGGGGTTCCCCGGGAAATGGCACCGATTTTTTAGACGTCTTAAATTTTTTTTTCAGTAAAATTAGCAAAATGTTTCCCCCTTTATCATAAGCAAGTGGTGTAATAAAGATAATTGGTTAGAGTAAGATTTCAATACCCCCCAAATTGGTTGGTCTGCAGTTTTGGATTGTATGTATCCTGGGGGGTAATTTTCTTTGTGTCCCGCTTAAGAAGGGTTTTGTAGAATAATGCAGGGGAGAAGGGGTGTCTTTAGTGATCAAAGGGTGCCCGGAGGTCAATGTGTTTGCTTAAGGACCCGATGTTGTAGTTAAAAATTGATAGACTTTTAGCATTGTTTAGGTAGGGGGCGTGTGATGTGTGTAGTAAAAGGGAATTTTTTCCCAAAAGGTTTTTTTGGGTGTCAGTTATGGGGTTTAGATCAGGGTCAACGTGATCATCTTCTAGGTTTAAATTATGGCTATTTATATTCTGAGTTATGTGTTGAGTTCTAGTACTGATATCTGTAGTGGTGGGAAGTTTGGACAAGTATATTATATAGCTAAAGCATTTTTGGTCATATAGAGTATAGTCACTAATACACATAATGAAGTTGGTGTTGTCTATGTGTTGTGCTGGAATGAGCTAAAGTAGAACTAGGTATAAACTAATAATATAAAAATACAAATTAAAAATAGCACAAGATTCTCACTTGTAATTGCACTAAGGTCTAATATAATGACTTTGGTATAGTCTATGTATTGAGCTAGAATGAGCTATAGTACAACTAGGTTTAATCTAATAATATAAAAATACAAATTAAAAATAGTACCAAACTCTCACTAGTAATTGCACTATGGTCTAATATAATGAATTTGGTATTGACTATGTATTGAGCTAGAATGAGCTATAGTACAACTGAGTTTAATCTAATGATATAAAAAAGGCACAAGACTCTCAATTGTATTAGCACTAAGGTGTTATATAGGTTGTTTACAAGAATTAGAGTATAACTATATTTAAATTGACAAGATAAAATACACAAGTTAAGGTAGCAAAAGAATAAAAAAAAGTAGAAAAAAAAAATATATGAGGTAGTTGGTACTAGTTAGCAAAAGATAGTTAAGGGCCTTGAACAATAATATAATTGAAATATATACTAATAGCACACACAATATAGTCACCAAGAAATGAAAACAATCTTAGAGTAGGACTTATAATATAAACTTATAATATAAACTTATAATATAAAAATACAAATTAAAATGGTACTTGCAATTGCACTAGGGTCTGGTATAGGTTGTTAACAAGATCAATAGTATAACTAGATTTAAATTGACAAAATAAAATTCACAAATTAAAGTACCAAAAGAATAATAAGTAAAAAATAACAATGGCAATGATTTGGTTATAATATGGTAGTAAGATGGTAGACAGGTACACAGGTACAGAGGATAATATAAAGGTTGGAGTTGAATATACAAACTTGAAAATTTGGCAACAAAATGTTATGAAAAGTATAAAATAATGATTAATGTACAAAAGTAAAATTGACTGGTAGTAAATATGGTGTTTAATAAAATTTTAGTAAGTAATAATGATTACAAAAAAAGTGAAAAAGTAATGTTTATTTCATTCAATATTGCACTGGTAGTTATACTTGAGGTTATTTGGCAGTACAAGGTAATTAAGAGTACTCTAAGTTAGTAAATGTGGTATTAAAACAGGTTATGGTAATTAGACAAGTAATGGTAATTAAATGTCAAAAATGTTAAGAGTAAATTGTACTGATAGTAAAAATGGTAATTAATTATTAATTTTAGTAAGTAATATCAGTTAATAGTATTTAAAAAAATGTGAGGTAGTAATATGGACAGAGAAAGTATCAATTCAGCTAATATTTAAGCAAATAATAGTAAATAAGAAAATTACATAAGGTGACTTATGCTTACCAGTAAAATCACATAATGAGGTAGTTGATTATTTAATTACTAAGAGATTGTACTACGAAATTTGAACAATAATGGAGCAAAACATACACTACATTACATAGGCTTTTAGGTTGGACATTGTTTAGTTATTCTCTGTAAGATTAGTATCCCTGAGAAATCGTGATAGATCATTCTCGTTTGTGATTGTGATCAGTTGACCTACATTTGTTTTCCTAACTAGAATTTTCCCATCCTGTGTGAAGCATTGGTGTATTGTGTCATTATTCTCCCGCTTAAGTTTTCTGACTCTATACAGGAGGTTCTGACGTTTTTTGGTAAGACACTCGTTTATGTATACCTCTTTCTTTACTTTAATAAATGCAATTATTAAGTCTTTTTTCCTGTCATGTGAGTGGAATCTAAGCATAACACTTTTTCTACCATGGGATCCTAGTAACCTAGCTTCCTTTATTTCTGACTCTAGTAATGTAACTTTTGTTTGGTTCTTTATGATCTGGAGAGTAATTTCTTTACTGTTTGTTTGGTTCATATCACTGGGAAAAAGTGGACTGCTAACTATTACTGCGTCCGATAGTTTATCTTGTTCAGTTTTATCTTCTTGGAGAGCAAAGTAGTCACTGAACTGGTTATCTAAGTTGTTCTTCCATTCTTTTACTGCTTCTTCAACATTTGTATTAAGAGATATTATTTGTTGAGCATGGCTATCTATGACTGTTTGGATGGTCTTGCCACAGTTAGTCATTCCTGGTGTTGATAACTTTTGTTCAAGACTGAGGATTTTGTTCTCGAGTTGTCATCCTGGTGTCTTGTTTTGTTAGCGTCTCTCGAAGATTCATATTTTCAATATATAAGGTGGAGATGCATGACTTTAGGGTATCTGGATCGTTGGTCATACCTGAGAGACCACTTGGTAGGTTGAATCCGGGGAAGAGAGGGGAGGATGGGCTGGCGGCAGCCATGTTTGTTGTTATTATTGTGGTGTCGCCTTGAGCGGTGGTGAGAGGGGTGGTTGCTGGGCCGGCGTCCTCCTGGCTACACTTGTTGAATAGTTGATTTTTCGGTGTTTTCTTGCTGGCCTTGGTGCTGTTTCCTCTGAGATTACGCCTCATAATACTACAGGAATTGTTGTAGTTAAGAAGAAGTTGTAGTTATACAAAGCTTAGTGTTACGTTGTTCGGCTGGCAGCGGGGTGTTGCTTTCGGTTTGAGGGCAGTCTTCCTTTGATCTCTATTATTTTCGATTTGTAGGTTTCACTGTTGGTAATCTTTGGTCATTCTGGGTGCTACGTTGGGTAGTGCAGTTTTGCTTGTAACTAGGTCATCATAGGAGCATTGGTGGCTCTGATAGTTGGAGAAAAGTACGGAGCTTGGAGGTCGCTGCTGTTGCTGCCGCTGCCGCTGCCGTATATGCCGTATATGTTTAATGGTGTTGGTTATGATTACGGCTAACACCAAGCAGTCAGTTATTTTGGTATGTTATGTCACGAGTGTTTACCAATGCCATGATCTGTAACCAGTAAGTGGGAGAAACCCGGAGTCTCATCATCGTAGAATGGAGGTGAGAGCCATCAAAGGTTTCAGGGTTAACACAAGTACTGGAGTCAACCAAGTGTTAACTGAAAGTGATTCCAGCTTATGAGGAAGATCAGTAGGCGTGCCAGAGTAAGCAGCGTGTGCTGCAGGGATCAGGGACCCAGGAGGAGACACCATGAACATGACAGTAAATGAAATATTTTTCTTAATAAGAGAGGGGAAGGGGGTATGAAGGACAGCTCTGGCATTTAGATTAGATCCCAACGCAGCTCCATGGGATCCCTTACCCCCTCAATTAGAAAGTCCACAGCATAGACAGATGTTAGCTACTAATGAATTAGAAAACTTTGAAAAAAATGCCTGAGAAGCATTTTGGCTTTTAGTACATGGGTTTCCTGGGTATTACTAAGACTGAGAATTTAAAAGATCGTTTTGAAGATTTGAGTGAACAGTGTTTGCACTAGATCTTTAGAGCAAATCTGGGAGACGCAGGAACCTAGTGAACGTCTTCATCAGGACATTCAAACCATAGTGTAGAAACATCACCGTGATGTGTTAATTAATTCTGTAAGAACCCCAAGAACTTACGAGAAAATGCCCATCAAATATATTTTGCTTTGTAGCACAACATAGTGTGAGTTTTCAGGGCTGATCTTGGATTTTCTCATACGTATTATAATCATTTTCACTTTTTGAATTTAAGATTTTTTATTATAAGTAATATTTTGATTTCTGAGAAACTTACGTAATGAAGACAGAGTACTAATATGTAATGTAACTGGTAATGTATTACAAACTAGAGTTACTTTTGGAATAAACAAAAATCAAAATTACTATAATATAAAAGGAGAGAAGGAACGTTACTTCCGTCCACACGATATTCCACAACTTCATTAAGTACGAAGATAATGAAGATTAATTGATAACCTCTGCCGCTACAGTTACTGTTTTAATTAACTAGAAGTTTATAGTTAAAAATCAAGAGTTTTTTAAACTTCTCAACATCGCTTTTAGTGTAGATGAAATGTGGCCGAATTTTCATTGTAAAATATTCCTAAAAATGCTTTTGTGTGTTCATAAAGAATTACAAATGACTATTCAATTTAGATTTAAGACTGTAGAAGCTGCAGTCAACATCCGTCAAGCCAAGATTATTTACGAATAAAATATTCACAGAAAACAATATTTTCCCAGGAACTCGTCAGCTAATGCACGAATAACATTTCCACTTAACCATCAACTAGGCCGCTAATACAGAAATTCACTGTTTATTGCTACACAACTCTCTGTGATTATTTAAACTTAAATTAACATTCAATCTCAACAAGTCATACTCATAAAAAGCAACGTTTGATATTTTTATCTTAGGTCAAAAATATCTCAATTTTCTTCCCACCACAACAGTGCCAGGTTCCCGCCACAACAGTGCTAGCTTCCCGCCACAACAGTGCCAGGTTCCCACCACAACAGTGCCAGGTTCCTGCCACAAAAGTGCCAGGTTCCCACCACAACACCTGGAGTTTACCTGGAGTTTACCTGGAGAGAGTTCCGGGGGTCAACGCCCCCGCGGCCCGGTCTGAGACCAGGCCTCCTGGTGGATCAGAGCCTGATCAACCAGGCTGTTGCTGCTGGCTGCACGCAAACCAACATACGAGCCACAGCCCGGCTGATCCGGAACTGACTTTAGGTGCTTGTCCAGTGCCAGCTTGAAGACTGCCAGGGGTCTGTTGGTAATCCCCCTTATATGTGCTGGGAGGCAGTTGAACAGTCTCGGGCCCCTGACACTTATTGTGTGCCAGGTTCCTGCCACAACAGTGCTAGGTTCCCGCCACAACAGTGCCAGGTTCCCGCCACAACAGTGCCAGGTTCCCGCCACAACAGTGCCAGGCTCCCGCCACAACAGTACCAGGTTCCCGCCACAACAGTGCTAGGTTCCTGCCACAACAGTGCCAGGTTCCCGCCACAACAGTGCTAGGTTCCCGCCACAACAGTGCCAGGTTCCTGCCACAACAGTGCCAGGTTCCTGCCACAACAGTGCTAGGTTCCCGCTACAACAGTGCCAGGTTCCCGCCAAAACAGTGCCAGGCTCCCGCCACAACAGTGCCAGGTTCCCGCCACAACAGTGCTAGGTTCTCGCCACAACAGTGCCAGGTTCCCGCCACAATAGTGCCAGGTTCCCGCCACGACAGTGCCAGGTTCCCGCCACAACAATGCCAGGTTCCTGCCACAACAGTGCTAGGTTCCCGCGACATCAGTGCTAGGTTCCCGCCACAACAGTGCCAGGTTCCTGCCACAACAGTGCCAGGTTCTCGCCACAACAGTGTTAGGTTCCCGGCCACAACAGTGCCAGGTTCCCGCCACAACAGAGCCAGGTTCCCACCACAACAGTGCCAGGTTCCAACCACAACAGTGCCAGGCTCCCGCCACAACAGTACCAGGTTCCCGCCACAACAGTGCTAGCTTCCCGCCACAACAGTGTCAGGTTCCCACCACAACAGTGCCAGGTTCCTGCCACAACAGTGCCAGGTTCCCACCACAACAGTGCCAGGTTCCTGCCACAACAGTGCTAGGTTCCCGCCACAACAGTGCCAGGTTCCAGCCACAACAGTGCCAGGTTCCCGCCACAACAGTGCCAGGCTCCCACAACAGTGCCAGGTTCTCACCACAACAGTGCCAGGTTCCTGCCACAACAGTGCCAGGCTCCCGCCACAACAGTACCAGGTTCCCGCCACAACAGTGCTAGGTTCCTGCCACAACAGTGCCAGGTTCCCGCCACAACAGTGCCAGGTTCCTGCCACAACAGTGCTAGGTTCCCGCTACAACAGTGCCAGGTTCCCGCCAAAACAGTACCAGGTTCCCGCCACAACAGTGCCAGGTTCCCGCCACAACAGTGCCAGGTTCCCGCCACAACAGTGCTAGGTTCCCGCCACAACAGTGCCAGGTTCCCGCCACAACAGTGCCAGGTTCCCGCCACAACAGTACCAGGTTCCCGCCACAACAGTGCTAGATTCCCGCCACAACAGTGCCAGGTTCCCGCCACAACAGTGCCAGGTTCCCGCCACAATAGGGCCAGGTTTCCGCCTCAACTGTACCAGGCTCCCGCTTCAACTGTACCAGGTTGGAAATATAAACACAAATGCAGTATAATATGATCCTTTATTGACAACGTTTCACCCACACAGTGGGCTTTTTCAAGTCACACACGGATCTACCTGGGGTTGGAAGGTACGAGAGTATTTATAGTCATGTTCAGAATGTTGAGGTCAGGTGAAGAATGCTGCATCTGATGATCTACCGGGTGGGGTTATAGGTCTTGGGTAGCTTGGCAGGGGTATTTGGAAAAATTTTGTAGCCTTCTGCAGTGTTCTATGTTCTTATGTGGGATAGCGATGAAGAAGTTTCTTTGCGAGTGGTTCAGCTATGTTATAGAAGCCTCAAGGAGTTCCTTGAGGAAGAATGCACTATAATTGAACAAGTATTTTCTAAACTCCCCTATCCTCCCTCATTCATCAGAGACTGCAGACGGGGGCATTAAACATCTTCAACACACCCAGAGAAGACACTGCCGAGAAGAGATACATAGTCCTCCCCAACAACTCCACTGCCAAACATGTTTCCAACATCTTTGCCAAAACATCATTCCCAAATATTTCCCCCACACAACCCGACCCCAAGGACCCTCACCAGTAGCGACAGGACAAGCCTCCATCCTCTGCAGGGGTATACATTATCCCTTGTAATGCCTGCCCAAAAAATTATATGTGGGCGAAACTCAAGAGACCTCAAACACGCATTTCAGAACACCAATATGCAAGCAGGACTGACGATACAAGGAATGCCTGTGTACAAACATCGCAATTCCCCAAAAACCATTTAATTAACTACAGAAACTCAAGACTTATAGCCAACGAAGACAACACTCAATACAGAAGAATCCTGGAATCATCGCTTATCTCTATAACCAACAATTTCAACCAGAACAATGGCTTCTATAACATAGCTGAACCATCGCCAAGAAAACTTCTTCATCGCTATCCCACATTTAAAAACCCTAGAACACTGCGGGAAGGTTACAACTTGTCCAATACCCTGCCAAGCTACCAAGACTCTATAACCCACCGGTAGATCATCAGAAAAGCAGATCTTCCCTGACCTCAACATTCTGAACATGACTAAAAAATACTCTCGTTCCTTCCAAACCCCCGGGAGATCCGTGTGTGACTTGAAAAAGCCCACTGTGTGGGTGAAACGTTGTCAATAAGGATATATTATATACGCATTTGTGTTTATATTTCCATTGTGTCGGTATTTTATACCATTTATTCCATTGTACCGGTTCCCGCCACAACAGGTCAGGTTAGTGCCCGACTGAACCTTTGTTAATAACAATCTGAGAATATTGA
>NW_026473316.1:0-10151 GCF_026875155.1 Cherax quadricarinatus | reverse complement strand
AATGAAATTCACAAGGAAACCCGTCCAGAACAATGAAATATGACAGGGAAACCCTTCAAGAACAATGAGATATGACAGAGAAACCCGTCCAGAACAATGAAATAAGACAAAGAAACCCGTCCAGAACAAAGAAATATAACAGGGAAAACTGTACAGAACAATGAAATATGAGAAGGAAACCCGATCAGAACAATGAAATATGAGAAGGAATCCCGTCCAGAACAATCAAATAAGACAAAGAAACCCGTCCAGAACAATGAAATATGGCAGGGAAACCCGTCCAGAACATTGAAATACGATAAGGAAACCCAACCAGAACAATGAAATATGAGAAAGAAAGCTGTCAATAACAACGAAATATTAATGGGAAAACCATTCAGAACAATGAAATATGACAGGGAAACCTTTCCAGAACAATGAAATATGACAAGGAAACCCGTCCAGAACAATGAAATATGACAGGGAAACCCTTCCAGAACAATGAAATATGACAGGGAAGCCCGTCGAGAACAATGATATATTAGACGCAAACACGTCCAGAACAATGAAATATGACAGGGAAAGGCCTTTCAGAACAAAGAAATATGAGAAGAAAACCCATCCAGAACAATGAAATATAACAGGGAAACCCGTCAAAAACAATGAAATATATCAGGGAAACCGGTTCCGAACAATGAAATATGAGAAGAAAACCCGTCCAGAACAATGAAATATGAGAAGGTAACCCGTCCAGAACAATGAAATATGAGAAGATAACATATCCAAAACAATGAAATGTGACAGGGAAACCCTTCCAGAACAATGAAATATGAAAGGGAAACCCGTCCAGAACAATGAAATATGAGAAGGAAACCCGTACAGAACAATGAAATATGAGAAGGAAACCCGTCAAGAACAATGAAATATGTCAGGGAAACCCGTCGAGAACAATAAAGCATTAGAAGGAAACCAGTCCAGAACAAAGAAATATGAGAGGGAAACCCGTCTAGAACAATGAAAGATGAGAAGGAAACCCGTCCAGAGCAATGAAATATAACAGGACAACCCATCCAGAACAACAAAATATGACAGGGAAACCTGTCCAGAACAACAAAATATGACAGGGAAACGAGTCCAGAACAATGAAATATGACAGAGAAATCCGTCCAAAACAATGGAATGTAAAAGGGAAACCCGTCCAGAACAATGAAATAATGAAGTGAACCCGTCCAGAACAATGAAATATGACAGGGAAACCCGTCCAGGACAACGAAATATGACAGGGAAACCAGTCCAGAACAATGAAATATGTCAAAGAAACCCGTCCAGAACAATGAAATATGACAGGGAAACACTTCCAGAACAAGGAAATATGACAGGGAAACCAGTTCTGAATAAAATATGAGAAGGAAACCCGTCCAGAACAATGAAATACGACAGGGAAACCCGTCCAGAACAATGAAATATGACAAGAAACACGTCCAGAAGAATGAAATATAAGAAAAAAGCCGGACCAGATCTATGGAATATGACAGGAAACCCGTCCAGAACAATGATATATACAGTTAAACCCGTCAAGAACAACGAAATATGACAGGGACAGCCGTCCATAACAATGAAGTTCGAGAAGGAAAGCCGTCCAGAACAATGAAATATGAGAAGGAAACCTTTCCTGAATATTGATATATGACAGAGAAACCCGAACAGAACAACGAAATATGACAGGGAAACCCGTCAACAACAATGAAATACGAGAAGAAAACCCGATCAGAACAATGAAATATGACTGGAAAACCCGTCCATAACAATGAAATATGAGAAGAAAACCAGTGCAGAAAACAAAATTTATGACGGGGAAAAACCCAACAAAAAGAAAAGAAAAAACCCGTCAAACAATGAAATTGACGGAAAACCCGTCCATAACAATGAAATATGGAGAAAACCAGTGCAGAACAACGAAATATGAAAAGGAAAACCCCGTCAGAACAATAAATGCGGGAAAAAACTCGTCCAGAAAAATGATTTAGTCAAAAAAACCCGCCGAACTTGAAATATGACGGGAAAACCCCGTCGAAAAATGAAAATCACGGGGAAACCCCTCCTGAATAATGAAAATGAAAGGGAAACCCGTCCAGAAAATGAATTATGAGAAGGAAACCTTCCGAACAATGAAATGTGAGAAAGAAAACCCCCCAAACTATGAAAAATGCGGGAAAAAACCAGTCCAGGCAATAAATTTTGAAAAGGAAACCCGCCCAAAAACAAATGAATTGAGAAGGAAACCCGTCCAGAACAATGAAATTTGAGAAAGAAACCCTTCAGAAAACTGTAAAATATGAAAGGGAAACACGTCCAAAAACAATGAAAAATAGAAGGAAACCCGTCCAAACTATAAAATTGCAGGAAAACCAGCCAAAGGCAATGAAAATATGACGGGGAAACCCGTCAAGAACATAAGAACTAAAACATAAGAAGTAGGAACACTGCAGAACCCTACGGGCCCCATACGGGGCAGGTCCCTTATCAAAGACATTACCAAAAGCTATCAAGAAATAATCCCCCCCCTTGACCCCAATCAAAACCCACCCCCCCCCATCATATTTTTTCCAGTCTTTTTTAAAGCTACCCAAGGTCCTAACCTCATCACCCCACTGGGAAGACTTTTCCCAGCATCTACAACTCTGTTAAAAAACCAGTATTTAACCTATGCCCTTTTTAAATCAAAATTTATCCAACTTAAATCCATTATCCGGGGTTCTTACCGGGGTTCGACACCCTCAGTATTTATTAACGTTTCCCTTGTTTTCCCCCGTCACCCACTTTTAACTTAATGTATCTCCTATTCTACGCCCTTCCGAGAGTGGAGATTTAAGGCTTTAAGTCTATCTTCATAGGGAGGTTCCTTACCAGAAAAATTTTTTTAGTCATTTTCTTGTTTTCTAATGAGTCTATGTTCCTGTGTAAGGGGACAAAACTGAGAGATAATCAAATGAGGCCCCCCTAGGATGTTGGCTTTAAAAAAATTTTGGACTTTTTTTCTTTATTTTTGGATAAATCAAGAAATCTTTTGGGCCCTTGTTGCGCCCCACTGAGGCCTGCTGTTTTGGGCTTTGATTTCTGTTACCATAAACCCCCAAGTCTTTTTCACTTTTCTGATCCCCCAAGCTCTACTTCCCCTAGATTATGCTTCGGGGGTTATTTTCATTACCAAGGGCAGTCCCTTCATTTTCCACATTAAACTTACGGCTTTTCCCAAACCCAAAAGCATTAATTTTGTTAAAATTCGTCCTGGAGTTCTTTGTATCCCCCTCGGGTTGAATTTTATGGGCCTATCTTTGTATCATCAGCAAACCTATGTCATGTAACCCCTTCATCAAGGTCTTAAATGAAAAATTATGAAAAAGAGGGGGCCTAAAATGATCCTTGTGGAAGCCCTAGTAAAATCCCCTTTCAGATTTACCCCCTTTAATGTAACTCTCTGCTTTCTATTGGTAAGCCAGCCAAAATCCTGCTAGAAACTTTATTTTTTCCTATCCCCTGAGTCCCATTTTTCTTAAGTTTTTGTGAGGCCTCTGCGAAGGCTTTCTAAAATCCAAATAAACAATATTTTCCTTTCACTGTCAACTGCCCAAATGTTCTATTAAAGAACGTCGAAAGTTTGTCAGGCGGAACGACCTCTCGTAAATCCTTGTGAGATTCATTTATAAAGTTTGTCTTCAAGGTGACTTCGAAATGTCAGCTAAAATTGATTTAATAACTTGCCCATATAGATGTAGGTTTATTGGACGGAAATTTTGAAGGGTGGACTTATTCCTGTTTGAATTGGAACCCCACATTAGCCATCTTCCACATCTCGGAAAACCCCATGGTAAGGAGGGACGCATTAAATCCCCTCGTTAAGGGCGCTAAGCCCCCTCTTGCTTCCCTTAAGTACCTTGAAAAAACTTCGGGTCCCGGGGATTATTTTGTTTCAGTTTGTCATCTTTTTAAATAACCTTTTTTGTCCCCGTGACGTAATATTATTTAAATTTAAAAATTCTCAGGAACTAAATAATTTTTAAATTTACTGAAATTATTTACTTTTTCCTGTGAAAAAAAAGACAAAAAATAGTCATTAAAAAAGGAAACACTCTCCGTTCTTTTCCCGTCAGCTGTCCCTTTCCCCAGATTTCAAAAGGTCCTATTTTTCCTTCACCTTCTTATCATTAAAAGAACCCCTTTGGATTGTCTTTGATTCATTACGACTCAAATTTTCATAGTCACTTTTAGCCTTCAAATCCCCTTTTTTATTTTTTTAAGCTGAACATATTGGTCAGTAAGGGTTTAACCTCTCCTCTTCTGTGCGCTAAAAAATTCCCCCTTTTCTCCCCTAATAGTGCTTTAGCCCCCTTTTAAACCCCATTTGGGATCGTTATTATTAGACCAAATTTCTCTCGGGGGAAATGTATATACTTGGGCATTGTACATTTTAAAAAAAAACAATCAAAAAAAGCAGACCTTCATTTTCTAAGTATATTATCTCAATAAAAATCTTTAGTAGTAACCCCAATAAAGATTAGACAATGTTCCCAAAGCCCATTTAATGGGCCCAAAAAACGAAAATGGGGATTTTTACTGTTTTTTCATTATTTTGCATTCCCAATTAATGCTAAAGGTGATGGTTTTGTGATCACTTGCCCCCGCCTTCTGATTCCAGATTATTCCGAGTGTTTCCTTATTTGACAAGACTAGGTCTAGAAAAATTTTTTTCCCCTGGTAGGTTCGTTACATCTGTTTCAGAAAACGTCCTAAAACGTTTCCATGAATTCATGGACTCTAGATTACCTGTCAAAAAATTTCCCTTTAAATTTTGGCTAAATTTAAAAAGTCCCCTACTATGACTCGTTACGTGTACAAAAGCCTAACAATTGCCCCAAAGAAGTCTCCCTTATCTGATCCAAGCTGGAGGTCGGTTATTCACCTAGAATTAGTTTTCTTGCCCCTCCACGAACTCTCCAAAAACAGACTTGTTACTGCCCCATCTATTTTTATACCTGTTTTTATGCAACAATTAATATTTTCTCAAACATCCCCAATGCAACCCCTCCCCCCTTCCATTCTCTATCCACATTGAATAATTAATCCCTGAATATTACACTCAGCAGTCATTTCCCGACTCTTTAAATCATACCCGTTTCCTTAATGCAATATATCAAGTTCCCCGCAATGTTCCAAACGTAGTTCATTAAAATTTTATTTTTTGCCTTCGACTGTTAGCATTAAAAAACCCTCATTGTTTTTTTTTTCGCACATTTTTTTCCTATTACTTTGTTTTTTAACAATTTCTGAAAATTTTCATTACCCAGAGTTTCTACATGCGTTTCTATTTTAAAATTTTAATTCAGAGATAAGTCAATATTTTTCCCCCCCCTCATTATTATATTTTTAAACCCATACCTTAAAATAACCAGTTTAAAGTCCTAAAAACCCCCTCAAAATGAGTTGCAAGAAAAACCCACACCTGCCTGGATAAGTGAAACCCCCCCCCTGGCTAATGTCATTTCGGCCTGAAGTTGTCCCCTTGTCAAAGAAAGGTACTGCATTTTCCTTAATTTTTTTAAAAATTAATAAAATTCTTAAAATTTTACCAAATTTTTCCAAAAACCAAAAATAAACCCCCCCATTTTCTTTAAGGGCCAACTTCAATTACCCCACTTTTCCCTTTCCAAATTTTGCCACAAAAAAAAGGGGCCCCCCTTTTTCAAACCCCAACTGTCTATAGCCCCCGGGGAACCCCTTTCTCTACCCTTTCCCTTTTCCGTGCCCCCTTCCCTTTTCTCCGGGATCCCCAAAAAAATATTTCTTACCTTCTTTTTGTGTCGCGGCACCCAATGTTTCCCTTTTTCCGGGAGAAAAAACCCCAAATTTTAAAAAAAAAAAAAAAAAAAAAAAAAACAAAAAAAAAAAAAAAAAAAAAAAAAAACCCCCCAAACCAAAAAAAAAAAAAAAAAAAAAAAAAAAAAACCCCCAAAAAAAAACCCCAAAAAAATTTTTTAAAAAAAAAAAAACCCCCAAAAAAATTTAAAAAAAAAAAAAAATTTTAAATTTTAAAAAAAAAAACAAAAAAATAAAAAAAAAAAGGGGGGGTTTTTTTAGGCCCAGACAGTACATAGAGAAAACCCGTCCCCTGTGAGAGGAAAACCCTTTAAAAACAAAAAATGAGGGAAAAACCCGTCCGCAATTTATACGGGGGAAACCGTAGCAAAGTTTATGAGAGGGAAACCGGGCCAAAAAATGAAATATGAAGGGAAACCCGTCCAAAAACAAATGAAATAGAAAAGGAAAACCCTCCAGAACAATGAAAAATGGAAAAAAAACCCCCCAAAAAAAATATGAAGGGAAACCTTCAGAACAAGAAATTGAGAGAAAACCGCCAAAATGAAAAATGAAAGGGAAACCCCTCCAAAACAATGAAATAGAAGAAACCCGTCCAGAACAATGAAAAGAGAAAAAAAAGTCCGAAATGTATTTAAGGAACCGTCAGAAAAAAAGAAATATGAGAGGGAAAACCCGCCAAACAAGGGAAATTAAAAGGAAACCCGTCAAGAACAATGAAAAAATGTGGGGAAAACCGTCCAGAACAATAAACTTTGAAGGAAACCCGTCCAGAAAAAAGAAAAATGACAGGGAAACCGTCAGAACAATGAAAATGAAAGGGAAACCCGTCCAAAACAATGAAATATAACGGGGAAACCCTCCGGGAACAACAAAATATGACAGGGAAACCGTCCAGAACAATAAAATATGAAAAAGGGAAACCGTCCAGAACAATGAAATAATGAAGGAAACCCGTCCAGAACAATGAAATATGACAGGGAAACCCGTCCAGGACAACGAAATATGACAGGGAAACCAGTCCAGAACAATAAAATATGTCAAAGAAACCCGTCCAGAACAATGAAATATGACAGGGAAACACTTCCAGAACAAAGAAATATGAAAAAAAACCCGTCCAGAACAATGAAATATGACAGGGAAACCCGTCCAGAACAATGAAATATGACAAGAAACACGCCAGAAGAATGAAATATAAGAAAAAAGCCGGACCAGATCTATGGAATATGACAGGAAACCCGTCCAGAACAATGATATATACAGTTAAACCCGTCAAGAACAACGAAATATGACAGGGACAGCCGTCCATAACAATGAAGTTCGAGAAGGAAAGCCGTCCAGAACAAAGAAATATGAGAAGGAAACCTTTCCTGAATATTGATATATGACAGGGAAACCCGAACAGAACAATGAAATATGACAGGGAAACCCGTCCAGAACAATGAAATATGAGAAGGAAACCCGTCCCGAAAAATGAAATATGAGAAGGAAACCAGTCCAGAACAATGAAACATGACAGGGACACCGTCCATAACAATGAAATATGAGAAGGAAACCCGTTCAGAACAATGAAATATGAGAAGGAAACCTGTACAGAACAATGAAATATGAGAAGGAAACATGTCCAGAACAATGAAATATGAGAAGGAAACCCGTCCAGAAAAATGAAATGTGAGAGGGAAACCCGTTCAGAATAATGAAATATATCAGGGAAACCCGTCCAGAACAATGAAATATGACAGGGAAACTTGTCAAGAACAATGAAATTTGAAAAGGAAGCCCGTCCAGAACAATGAAATATGAGATGGAAACACGTCAAGAACAATGAAATATGAGATGGAAATACGTCAAGAACAATGAAATATGAGAAGGAAATCTGTCCATAACAATGAAATATGACAGGGAAACCCGTCCAGAACAACGAAATATGAGAAGGAAACCCGTCCAGAACAATGAAATATGAGAAGGAAACCCGTCAAGAACAATGAAATATGTCAGGGAAACCTGTCGAGAACAATGAAGCATTTGAAGGAAACCAGTCCAGAAAAAGAGAAATATGACAGGGAAACCCGTCCTGAACAAGGAAATATGAGAAGGAAACCTGTTCAGAACATTGAAATATGAGAAGGAAACCCGTTCAGAACAATGAAATATAGGATTTAAACCCGTCCAGAACAATGATATATGACAGGGAAACCCGTCCAGAACAATGAAATATGAAAGGAAAACACCGCCAGAAGAACGAGATGTGAGAGGGAAACCCGTCCAGAACATTGAAATATGAGAAAAAACCCGTCCTGAACAAAGAAATACGACAGGGAAACACGTCCAGAACAATGAAATATGAGAAGAAAACCCGTCCAGAAAAATGAAATATGACAGGGAAAGCCGTCCAGAACGATGAAATATGAGAAGGAAACTCGTGCATAACACTGAAATATGACACGAAATCCCGTCCAGAACAATGAAATATGGCAGGAAATCCAGTTAAGAACAGTGAGATATGATAGGGAAGCCCGTCCAGAACAGTGAAATATGACAGGGAAACCCGTCCAGAACAATGAAATATTACAGGGAAACCCGTCAAGAACAATGAAATATGACAGGTAAACCCGTCCACAACAATGAAATATTAGAGGGAAACCCATCTAGAACAATGAAATAAGACAGTGAAACCCGTCAAGAACAATGAAATGTGACAGTGAAACCCGTCCAGAACAACGAAATATGAAAAGGAAACCAGTACTGAACAATGAAATATAAAAGCGAAACCCGTCCAGAAATATGACTGGGAAACCCTTCCAGAGCAATTAAATATGAGAAGGAAACCTGTCAAGAACAATGAAATATGACATTGAAACCTCTCCATAACATTGAAATATGAAACGGAAACAAGTGTAGAACAAAGAAATGTGACAGGGAAACCCGTCCAGAACAATGAAATATTAGAAGGAAACATGTCCAGAAAAATGAAATATGACAGGGAAACCCGTTCAAAACAATGAAATATTAGAGCAAAACCCATCCAGAACAATGAAACAAGACAGGAAAACCTGTCCAGAACAACGAAATGTGACAGCGAAACCGGTCCTGAAGATTCAAATATGAGAAGGAAACCTGTCCAGAACAATGAAATATGAGAAGGAAACCTGTCCAGAACAATGAAATATGAGAAGGAAACCTGTCCAGAACAATGAAATGTGACATTGAAAATCGTCCAAAAGATTGAAATTTGAGAAGGAAACCCGTTCAGAACAATCGAATAAGTGAAGGAAACCAGTCCAAAAGAATTAAATATGATAAGTAAACCTGTCCACAACAATGAAATATGACATTGAAACCTGTCCATAACATTGAAATATGAAACGGAAACAAGTGTAGAACAATAAAATATGACAGGGAAACCCGTCCAGAACAATGAAATATGAGAAGGAAACCTGTCCAGAACAATGAAATGTGAGAAGGAAACCCGTCCAGAACTATGAAAAATGACAGGAAAACCAGTCCAGAGCAATGAAATATGAGAAGGAAACCCGTCCAGAACAATAAAATATGAGAAGGAAACCCGTCCAGAACAATGAAATTTGAGAAAGAAACCCGTCCAGTACTGTAAAATATGAGAGGGAAACATGTCCACAACAATGAAAAACTAGAAGGAAACCCGTCCAGAACTATGAAATATGACAGGAAAACCAGTCCAGAGCAATGAAATATGACAGGGAAACCCGTCAAGAACAACGAAATGTAAGAAGGAAACCAATCCAGAACAATGAAATATGGCAGGGAAAACCGTCCTGAACATTAAATATGACAGGGAAACCCGTCCAGAACAATGAAACAATGAAATATGAGAGAGAAACCCGTCCAGAACAATGAAATATGAGAGGGAAACCCGTCCAAAACAATGAAATATGAGAGGAAACCGATCCAGAACAATGAAATATGAGAAAGAAACTAGTCCAGAACAATTCAATATGACAGGGAAAGCCGTCCAGAACAAGGAAATATGAGAGGAAAACACGGCCACAAGAATGAAATATGACAGGGAAACCCGTCGAGAACAGTGAAATACGACAAGGAAACCCGTCCAGAACAATGAAAAATGAGAAAAAAACCCGTCCAGAAGAATGAAATATGACAGGGAAACCTGTGCAGAACAATGAAATATGAGAAGAAAACCCGTCCAGAACAATGTGATATGACAAAGAAACCCGACCAGAACAATGAAATATGACAGGGAAACTTGTCAAGAACAATGAAATTTGAGAAGGAAGCCCGTCCAGAACAATGAAATATGG
>NW_026473314.1:0-11329 GCF_026875155.1 Cherax quadricarinatus | reverse complement strand
TCCTTCTTGGATCTCCCTTGAATGGGCCAGTAGGCCTGCTGCAGTGCTCCTTTCTTATTATGTTGGCTAAACGAGAGAGGAATTTGATGTTAAGATCAATGGGGATTGTACACAAGTTGTGACAGGGAATACAGTTTGCTGACAAAAGTGAATGTAACTTACAATATAAGTTAGCAGAACAGTTCCCCTGAAGAACTCGGTCAACCTCTAGCCACAGGTCCCAGGACTCACACGGCTCCCAGCCAGTACTCTGCCCAGAGCCACCAGGTCGCCTGGTGGCTAAAGCTATTGCTTCACACACGGAAGGCCCGGGTTCGATTCCCGGCGGGATGGAAACATTTCGACGTGTTTCCTTACAACCTGTTGTCCTGTTTACCAGCAGCAAATACGTACCCGGGTGCTAGTCGACTGGTGTAGGTAGCATCCTGGAAATAAGACAGACAGTTCTCAATGACGCACTGACTCTCTTGGGTTATTCTGGGTGGCTAACCCTTCGGAGTTAAAAATCCGAAGAAAAACTTATCTTAGCCAACGAAGCCTCAAGCTCTATCACAGAGACTCCAGCCCTCTCTCCCAGGGCTCTTCTCGAATTCTCCCTCATAAGAACATAAGAACGAAGGAACACTGCAGCAGGCCTACTGGCAATATAAACACAAATGCAGTATAATGTGATCCTTTATTGACTACGTTTCGCCCACACAGTGGGCTTTTTCAAGTCACAAACAGAACTACCTGGGGTGGAAGGAACGCGAGTATTTATAGTCCGGCTGAGGTCAGGTGAAGAATGCTGCATCTGATGATGTACCGAGTTGGGTTGTAGAGTCTAAAAACTTGGGTAGCTTGGAAAGGAGACTGGACAAGTTTGTGAGCAGACCTTCTACAGTGTTCTTATGTGGGATAGCGACGAAGAAGTTTCTTGGCAAGTGGTTCAGCTATGTTATAGAAGCCACTATTCTGGTTGAAGTTGTCGGATATAGAAATAAGTGATGATTCCAGGATTCTTCGGTATTGAGTGTTGTCTTCTGTGGCGATAAGTCTTGAGTTTCTGTAGTTTATCAAGTGGTTGTGTGAATTACGGTGTTGTACGCAGGCATTCCTTGTGTCGTCAGACCTGCTTGCGTATTGGTGTTCTGAAATACGTGTTTGGAGGTCCCTTGATGTTTCGCCCACGTATAACTTGTTGCAGTCATTACAAGGGATTATGTATACCTCAATTTCATGGCCAAAAACTACAGACACAATGACTCCGACTTCCAAAAAGGCTATCTTCAAGGCATCATCTCAGCAGCCATCTCAACACGCAGCTCCCCAGTCATACCCCGACGTTACATCAATGCACTCAAAGGTTTAGCAGAAGACACGACCATCAGGGTCACCACCGCTGATAAAGGAGGTGGTGTTGTTATCATGAACACTGACGATTACAGGAACAAAATGCTCAATCTACTTAATGACCCAGATACCTACAAACCTCTCACAACTAACCAAGTGGACAACCTTACTAAAACTTTTCTTCAAAGGACTCGCCGCATTCTGAGGAGCTCAGAACAAGGGAAGAAACTTCTGCACACCATGCCCAGCAACCCCAGACCTGCCAGAATGTACGGCCTGCCAAAGACTCACAAGCCTGGTATCCCACTGAGGCCCATATCCTCGGGAATAGGCAGTGCTCCCCACAAGCTCTCAGGAATTCTCGCCAAACACCTCTCGAAACTCTTGGGCACTATCAGTCCAGCACATCTCAAACACTCAGGTGATCTTCTCAATCGCATTCGCAACATCAACATCAGGAACAAGAAACTTTCCAGCCTTGACGTGACTTCCCTATTCACTAAAGTACCTACTAAACAAGCCATCGATCTCTTACGCAAGAAAATTGACGATTCACTTGATCTTCCATTCCAGCCAGCGACTTCATCGACCTGGTTGAACTATGTGTTGGCTTTACGTGTTTCTCTTTTGAAAATCACCTCTTTCAGCAGACTTTTGGACTACCCATGGGTTCGCCACTCAGTGCAGTCCTAGCGAACCTATACATGGAACATCTAGAAGCCGAACGTTTCTCCACCATTATTCCTTCGTCTGTCACCTGGCTCCGTTATGTTGACGACATTCTCCTCATAACTCCTAAACGCTTCAACGTTCAAGCTCTCCAAGACAAGCTCAACCAGGTCGAGCCTTCAATCCAGTTCACACTTGAAGAAGAGGTCGACAACACTCTTCCTTTCCTTGATGTTCTACTCTGCAAAGCTGACCACGAACTTCGTTTTAAAGTCTATCGAAAACCCACCAACCAAAACGATCTTCTCCACTTCTACTCTCACCACGACACCAAAACCAAACGTGGTGTAATTATAGGCTTCTTCCTGCGTGCACTCAGAATCTGCAGCAACGAGTTCCTTGAGGAAGAATGCACTATAATTGAACAGGTATTTTCCAAACTCCACTATCCTCGTCACTTCATCAGAGACTGCAGACGGCGAGCACTAAACATCTTCAACACACCCAGAGAAGACACTGCCGAGAAGAGATACATAGTCCTTCCCACCAACTCCATTGCCAAACATGTTTCCAACATCTTTGCCAAAACATCATTCCAAGTATCTACCTCCACAACCACGACCATCAAGGACATCACCAGTAGTAGGCAGGACAAGCCTCCATCCTCTGCAGGGGTATACATAATCCCTTGTAATGACTGCAACAAGTTATACGTGGGCGAAACATCAAGGGACCTCCAAACACGTATTTCAGAACACCAATACGCAAGCAGGTCTGACGACACAAGGAATGCCTGCGTACAACACCGTAATTCACACAACCACTTGATAAACTACAGAAACTCAAGACTTATCGCCACAGAAGACAACACTCAATACCGAAGAATCCTGGAATCATCACTTATTTCTATATCCGACAACTTCAACCAGAATAGTGGCTTCTATAACATAGCTGAACCACTTGCCAAGAAACTTCTTCATCGCTATCCCACATAAGAACACTGTAGAAGGTCTGCTCACAAACTTGTCCAGTCTCCTTTCCAAGCTACCCAAGTTTTTAGACTCTACAACCCAACTCGGTACATCATCAGATGCAGCATTCTTCACCTGACCTCAGCCGGACTATAAATACTCGCGTTCCTTCCACCCCAGGTAGTTCTGTTTGTGACTTGAAAAAGCCCACTGTGTGGGCGAAACGTAGTCAATAAAGGATCACATTATACTGCATTTGTGTTTATATTGCCATTGTGTCGGTATTTTATACCATTTATTTCCACCAGGCCTACTGGCCCATGCGAGGCAGGTCCAAGTCTCCTACCGGCTTAAGCCAATGTACCCAACCTAGCCAGGTCAGTTCACATTGACTTAAGGGAGGAACACGGCAACCGACCTGGTAGCACAAGCTATCAGGTCCAACTCGCACCCACCCACATCCACTCATGTATTTAACCAACCTATTTTTAAAGCTACACAAACGTTCTGGCCTCTATAACTGTACTTGAGAGTTTGTTCCACTCATCCACAACTCTATTACCAAACCAGCACTTTCCTATATCCTTCCTGAATCTGAATTTTTTCAACTTAAAACCATTGCTGCGAGTCCTGTCTAGGCTGATATTTTCAGCACACTATTTACATCCCCTTTATTTATTCCTGTCTTCCATTTATACACCTCAATCATATCCTCCCTAATTCTACGTCTTTCTAGAGAGTGCAGATTCAGGGCTCTTAGTCTATCCTCATAGGGAAGGTTTCTGATACATGGGATCAACTTTGTCATCCTCCTTTGTACATTTTCCAGAGCATTTATATCCTTTCTGTAATACGGTGACCAAAACTGTGCAGCATAATCTAAATGAGGACTAACCAAGGATGTATAGAGTTGAAGAACAACCTGAGGACTCCTATTATTTATGCTTCTTGATATGAAGCCAAGGATTCTATTAGCTTTATTGCGAACACTTATGCACTGTTGTCTTGGTTTCAGAGTACTGCTAACCAGAACTCCTAAATCTTTTTCGCAATCCGTAATATTAAGATCTACATTATTTAGTTTATATGTCACATGGTTATTGTCCAGTCCAACATTTAGAACTTTGCATTTGTCTATATTAAACTGCATCTGCCACTTCCCCGACCACTGCATCAGTCTATTCAAATCTTCCTGGAGTGCTCTAATGTCCTCATCAGAATGAATTCGACGGCCTATTTTGGTGTCATCGGCAAACTTGCTGATGTCGCTCTTTATGCCCTCATCTATGTCGTTTATGTAGAATGTGAACAGCAGGGTGCCCAACACTGACCCCTGTGGAACACCGCTCGTGACGCTTCCCCACTCTGATTTCTACCAATTTATGCAAACTCTCTGCTGCCTATTTGTCAACCATGCCTCTATCCAGGAAAAAAATTTCTCCTCCTATTCCATGTGCCTTAATTTTCCTCAATAGTCTCTGATGTGGGACCCTGTCAAAAGCCTTACTGAAGTCCATATACACAATATCATATTCATTACCATGATCTTCCTCCTCAAATACCTTAGTGAAAAAAGTTAATAAATTCGTAAGGCAGGAAACGCCCCTTTGTAAAACCATGCTGAGATTCGTTGATTAATTTATGCTTTTCAAGGTGGCTACGAACTGCCTCGGCAGTTATTGATTCCATAAATTTTCCCACTATTGAGGTTAGGCTTATTGGTCTATAGTTCGAAGCTAAGGACCTGTCACATGCTTTGAAAATAGGTATCACATTTGCCATTTTCCACTTATCTGGCACCATGCCAGTTTGTAGTGATATGTTGAAAAGATTAGCCAAAGGTTTGCTAAGCTCCTCTTTACATTCCTTTAGAACCCTTGCATACAGTTCATCAGGGCCTGGGGATTTGTTAGGTTTTAATTTATCTATTTGCCTAAGGACCATGTCACTTGTGACCCTAATCGTGCACAGTTTATTATCGTCCTGTTCTACATAATTTATCATTTCTGGAATATCGCTGGTATCCTCCTGCGTAAAAACTGAGAGGAAGTATGTGTTAAAACTTCTACACATTTCCTTTTCACTGTCAGTGAGCTGACCCAAGGAACTTTTGAGTGTGCCTATCTTGTCCCTGATCTTACTTCTGTATACCTGAAAGTATCCTTTTGGGTTAGTCTTCGATTCTCTTGCAACTTTAACCTCATAATCTCTTTCTGCTTTTCTAATTCCCTTTTTTATTTCTCTCTTTAACTGAATATATCGATTTCTTAATTGCCCCTCTCCTCTTTTGATTTGCCTATAAATGCCTCTCTTTTGACCAATCAGATATTTTAATCTATTGTTCATCCATTTAGGATCATTTTTGTTTGATCTGATTTTCCTATTTGGAACATAATTTGACTGAGCAGCTGGAACTATGCCCTGGAAAGCGCCATATCGGCAACCATCACCACCTACCTGACCCTTAGTCAGGTCATTCCAGTTCAGCCCACCTAAGTAATTTTTCAGTCCTATGAAATCAGCCAAGCGAAAGTCAGGGACAGAGACTTGATTGCCATTATTAGGGTAATTCCATGATATATTAAAACTGAGTGATTTGTGATCACTTTCCCCAAGCTCATCATTAACCTCAAGATTATTAATTAGTGTTTCCCTACTTGCAAGAACCAAGTCAAGGAGGTTATTTCCCCTAGTTGGCTCTGTCACAAACTGTTTTAAAAAAAAAACAATCCTGGATCGTATCAAGAAAGTCACCTGACTCTAAATTTCCTGTCAAATTGCTCCAGTCAATCTGTCTTTAGTTGAAATCTTCCATTAGCACAACATTTTCTTATGTAGATGCCTTACGAATTTCGTCCCATAGAAGTTTGCTGCACTCCCTATCAAGATTTGGGGCCCTGTAAATCACACCCAAAATTAGTTTTTCTCGGCCCTCGAGAAGCTGTATCCAAACAGATTCAGTGGCTGACTCTTCTAATTTTATATCTTGTCTAACACAACAGTTTAAATTGTCTCTAACATACATCGCTACTCCACCACCCTTCCTGTTGACCCTGTCAGTGTGGAATAATTTATAGCCTTGTATGTGACATTCAGAGGGCATCTCTCTATCTTTCAGATTGAGCCAGGTCTCTGTTATAGCAATGATATCTATGTTTCCTGCACTTGCAATTAATCTTAGCTCATCTATCTTATTTCTTACACTCCTGCTACTAGTATAGTAAACTTTAAGGGAGCTAGTCCCTTGCTGCCCTCTGCTGTCTCCCTTTGTTTGCTGTTTCTTTGGGCCTGTATGATCCTCTGTCACCCCTCTTCTTAACTCCAAGGTTGGAGCGGTCACCCTCCATGGGGGAAACACCCCGTGTGATTTACACAAAGGATAAGCTCCTCCTCCAGAGTCATTAACTACTCCTTAATGTCACATTCTCTAACAATAAGACCTGAGACGATCCGGTGTTCTCTTTTGGGATTTCTTACAGTTTTTTGACACCATGACATGGCCAGAGTGTGGCCAATTATCTCTGGCTGGTCAGGATCTACTGTGACCTGATATGTGAAACAATACCCTCCTTCATAATGCAATGCAACCTTAAAAACTGCATATTATTATTATTATTATAAAAAATGAAGCGCTAAACCTACAAGGGTCATACAGTGCATCAGGGCAGGGGAAAGTGCAGAAGTATAGAACAGCAACATAGAGAGACAGAAAGGTCTGCGATGAATGGTAGAGGCATCATCATCAAAGTTTGTGCAGTAAATCAGTTGTTGTCAAAAAGTCAACGGTGAGGTCAGTGGTCACTTGCGGTCATACCTGCCTAAGCTCTTGGGAGTTAGCGTGGGCTGTTACCAAGCACCATGACTTGTTGTAGTGTTTTAGAATCTCAGTTTCAGGTGTTGAAGAAGGAGATTCTACTTCTTCAGGAGGAAAATAGGAAGCTGAAGCTTCGCATAGATGAGTTTGGGAGCGAGTGTGAGAAGGATTTAGCTGGTAAGGAAGGAATGGTCACCAGCAGTGATAGTGGCAGCCGCTTTAAGTGGCAAGTGGTTCACAGTTCAGGAAGAAGGAAGATATGGAGGATTACCTGGAGTTTACCTGGAGAGAGTTCCGGGGGTCAACGCCCCCGCGGCCCGGTCTGTGACCAGGCCTCCTGGTGGATCAGAGCCTTTAACAGAGAAGATGTGAAGGTAGGAAATCGATTCTCTGTTCTCCAAGAAGAGTGTACTTCAGTGGTTAGTGAGGTTAAGGTACCACTGATTCCCCTGCTAATCAAGGTAAGAATATTTTAATAGTAGGAGATTCTCAAGTAAGATATATGGACCGTGCATTTTGTAACAGAGACAGAAAGGTCAGACAGAGAGTGTCTTCCTGCAGCTGGTGTTGGTGACAGTCACCAGGTTGGATAATATTATGGCAGGAATGGGAACAAGCCCATTATCTGTCTTAGTGCTGGGGGTAATAACATTGGGAAGGGCAGGAGAGAGGAGCTGCTGGATAAGTACAGGGCAGCCATAGAAGTAGTTAGGTCTAAGGGAGGGATCCCAGTCATATGTAGCATCCTGCCTAGACAGGGAGTGGGCAATAAATGGATGTCTAGGGCAATTGGTATAAATTTCTGGCTAAACAGGTACTGCAAGGAACTTGCAATCCCATTCATTGATAACTGGGACCTATTCTTTGGCAAACGTGATATGTATGCAAGGGATGGGGTTCATCTCTCTGGGGATGGAGTGGTTGCATTAGCCAATTCAATTGAGAGGGTAATTGATGATTTGTCTAGGAATTTAAACTGATAGATTATAGAGGTATGGGTGTTTGTGGTACACAATCAGGCTGCAGCATTAGGGTTAAAAACAGCAGTTATTACCGGGATACCTAAGGGATATGTTTGAAAGACAATATTCAGAATAAAGTTGCTATTAATGGCAAATCAATTGATTAACAAACAAAGAGAGATAGTACAGGGCAACAAGTGACTAGCTTCCTTAAGGTTTACTATACAAATAGTAGGAGTCTAAGAAATAAGATAGATGAGCTAAGATTACTTGCAAGTGTAGGTAATATAGATATTATTGGTATAACAGAGACCTGGTTCAACCTGAAAGATAGAGAAATGCCTTCTGAATGCAACATACAGGGTTATAAACTATTCCACACTGATAGGGTCAACAGGAAGCGTGGTGGTGTGGCGATGTATGTCAGAGAAAATTTAAATTGTTGTCTTAGACATGATATAAGATTAGAAACATCGAACACAGAATCCGTTTGGCTACAGTTTTTCGAGGGACGTGACAAATTAATTTTGGGTGTGATTTATAGGCCCCCAAACCTTGATAATAGATTATGTAGAACAGGATGATAATAAACTATGTACGATTGCGGTGACTAGTGGCATGGTCCTCAGACAAATAGAGAAACTAAAACCTAACAAATCCCCAGGCCCTGATGAACTGTTTGCAAGGGTGTTAAAGGAATGTAAAGATAAAAATTAGATACCTTTGGTTTAATTTTTTTAAAATATTATACAAACTGGATGGGTGCCTAAAGAAGGGGGAAATTTGGAAAATGAAAAACCTATTTACAAGGCAGATGGAAGGCCCTTGGGCTTAAAAAACTATGGCCCCAATAACCTTACCCCCAATAGTGAAAAATTTTTGGGAAATCAATTTAAATTTCCCAAAACAATTCGTAGCCTCTTGACAGGCACAGATTTGATTAATGAATCTCAGCATGGTTTTACAAGGGGGCCCTTCCTATCTTTTCGAATTTCCCAAACTTTTTTCCCAAGGTGTTTAGAAGGTAGGGTTTTATGGTAAAGAATATGATTTTTGTGTATATTGGGCTTCAGTAAGGTTTTGATAGGGTTTTACCCCCAGGGCCTTTTTAGGAAACTTAAGGTACACGGTTTGGAGGAGATTTTTTTTTCCCGAGTAGAGGCCCTGGGTGGGCAAATAGACAGCAGAGAGGGTTTTCATAAATTTGGGGGGGAAATCAAAATGGGGGGACACGTCACAAACGTGGTTTTCCCCTGGGTCAGTGTTTTGGGCCCCTTGTTGTTTTACAATTTTTCATAAACGCATAGTGAGGGAATAAATTTGGGCCCCATTTTAAACAAATTTGTTGACGACACTAAAACAGGCCCTCCAAAATTTATTCTAACGAGGACACTAGGGACTCCCGGATGATTTGATTTGGAAGGTTTTCAACCCGGGCGGAGGAAGTGGCTTTATTTCAGTTTAGTTTGACCCAAAAGCAAAGTTTAAATTTTTGGAAAAGTTAAATAACCATGGGCCCCATATAAACTAAATTTAAAGTAGATTGTGGGGGGGAAAAAATTTTAATTGATAGGAGTAGCGAAAATAGTAACTTTAGTTTCATTGCGGCTACTAGTTAAGGAGGGCAAGTAAAGCCCCCTTTCCTTTTTTTCCCCCCCCCCGAAAGGTTTTTAGTTTCAATGCCCGGTATTTTTAAGGTTGGGGGAAAATCAAGCTCCCGTTTTTCCCCCCTTTTTTTCCCCCCCCTGGGAAAATGATGTTTGCTGCCGGGTGTCGTTAAGGTAGGGTCAGTCTAGCTCCCCCCCTATCCCCTTCCCCCCCCTCTTCCCCCCCGAAAGGGGAAGTGGGGGCTCTGGTCAAAAAGGGAAAATTTACTCGACTCACAGCTCCCCAAAACTACTCTTGGGTTTACAGTGAGGGTACCTGTCCAATTTAAAAGGAAGAACGGGAAAGGAGAAGGGTAAAAAGTCCCGAGACTACCCCCCTTTGGATCTAATTTTCCCGTGCTCCTGTATGAAATTCCAGGGGCGTAACCCCCCATCATTGCAAACGGTAAAGAAAAATGCTTTCCTTTATCGGGGGTTTCTACTCACGGCGTTTTAAACTGCGGAAACCCCCCCCCGCCCATCATCAGGGGAAAGGCTACGATTTCAACAACAGTTTTTCATCAACACCAGACACCCATTACATATTAGAAATTTAATTTTTGTTATCATTTATATTTTTCATTATTTTTTTCTTTAAAGTAGGGTTAATATTTCATATTTAAAATTTTTTTATTTTCTATATAATAAAGTGTTTATGTTTGGGTTTTTATTATTTCTTTTTCTATTCGGGTTTTAAATTTTCCCGAAAGGAAAAAGCCGGGGGCCTTTTTGGGTTAAAACTGTCTGAAGTTTTTTACAGGGGTGGTAAGCCTTCACAAGTGGCGACCTTGCCAGGATCAACTCTACTGAATCAAGATTCAACTCCATCTCGAATCTACCATTCGAAATTCAATCCTGCATACCACAGACGGTTACCACCAGCCATGAGTAATCATTCTCTATGGTAGGACTACAGTACAGGTATTTAAAAGATTTGGTGATTGTTAGTCTCAATTTATTGTAAGTCAAGTCAGGCAGGATATAATATTTAATTCTGCCACTTTTTTATGTAAGCTTGAAACACTTTGGAGGATTAGACTCTAGGGACCCGAGATTTTCCAGTGACAATTTGTTTCATTGAGCTCTTTATTATATCAAGGGAACTGTCATAGGACACTCTTGATTTGTTGGTGAGAAGATTGGATGGTCAAGGGACCCCATTCTACTTACTGTTTGCTCGGAGCCGGCATAGAACCCTTCGTTTTCATTAATACATATTGTTTAATTGAAGCAGGGATCGAGCCCTCTGGTTTATTTACAGTTTGAGCGGAGCAGGAATTGAACCCTCCGTTTTCTTTAATACCCGTTTCATTTCCCCTGATAGTTTAAGTTATTCTTGCAAGCATGGAGGAATACCAGTTTTGGATGAACGCTGGAAGTAAGTTAGGAATAACAGGGAAAAATTTAGAATCTTTCATTAGTGCTAAAATCCAGGAAAGAATTGAAAAGGAGAGAGAGAGAATCAGAAGAGAAGAGGAAAAGGAGAGATTGAGAATCGAAAGAGAAGACAAAAAAGAGCATGATAGACTTGATCGTGAGGAAAGAGCTAAAGTACGTGAGGAACAAGTTAAATTAAGGGAACCTGAGGAAAGAGCAAAGGACAGAGAATATGAGTTAAGGGAGAGAGAAAAGAATCGCGAGCTCGAACAAGCTCGTCTTGAATTAGAGAATAAAAAGTTAACTTTCTCACAACAGCAATTAGATGAAGGAGTAATGGAACAACGTGCAGCTAGTGCACATATTCCAACACCTAATTTACCTCCCTTCACAGAGGGGGAAGACATAACTTCATACATTATCAGGTTTGAAAATACCGCTACCCTCTGTGAATGGCCTGCTGACACCTGGGCTACCAGGTTAGGAATGTTATTTTCTGGTACAGCCTTAAATCTATGCAACTTTGTCGCGGGATATATTAATTATAACCAATAGAAG
>NW_026473313.1:0-11806 GCF_026875155.1 Cherax quadricarinatus | reverse complement strand
AGATTAGATAAGAAACCCTGGAGGCCCAACGGGGATAACAGGGAAGGGCAAAAAGGGACCAAGGGGGGCCTGGCAAGCGGGGTTTTCCCACAGGGGCATTTTCCCTAGCCCGGGTTGGCTGTTTCTGGTATATGTGAACAACAAACAAAGGGAAATAACCAAAAGGGGCCCCCCTGTTTGCAGATGCGAAGTTTATGACAAAATTTAATCAAAGGGGCCCGGGCAAGCTACAAAGGGATCGGGAAAAGGCTAAAAGGCCTGGTCTAAAAAACGGGCTCCGGGATTTTTAACCCCCAAACCAACGCTAACATGAAGATTGGAAGGGCAAAGAAACTGAAAATGGGAGTTTATTCAAGGGGGCCGTGACTAAAAACCCTCACTAAAGGGAAAAAGGGGCTTGGGGAGTATAACACCGAACACATCCCCTTTAAGTGAAAGTAAACCAAAAATTAACTGCCCCCAGCATAGGGGTGCCTAAAAACCCTTTAAAACAGAAATTCCGACATCTCAATGGAAATCTTTGTGGACTCTGTACCCCCGTGTATGTCGGGGCCTAAATGGGAGAAATGCAAAACCAGTTTGGAACACAAAACCTACCAAAGTACAAAGGGAAATTAGAAAAATTGAAAAGGTTTGCATTTTTCCCCTAATCCCCCAGAGCTAAAGGGGCATGTCCACGAGGGATTTTTAAAGGGGAAATTTCGAGCTGACGACACGGGAGGACAGGAGAGATAGGGGGGAAACATGATAAAAACCATAAAAAATTGAGAAAAATTTTCAGAAGGTGGACAAGATAGCATTTCCAAGGGGGGGGACACGGGGAAACAAGGGGTCACAATTGGGAAGTTGAAGACTCAAAATTAATCACAGGGATTTTAGGAATTTATTTCCTCCCCTAGAGTAATCAGGAAGGGGAATACCCGGGGGAAGTGATGTATTGGAGGTTTGGCCCCATACAAAAATTTTAAAAAAGGAAATGATAATGCTCAAGGAACTTTGAAAGTAACCTAGTACTCCCCAGTGAAGGGGCGGGGCCGGAGCTGAAAACTCAAACCCCCTGAAAACCAAAACCGGGTGATTACAACAAGGTGAGGTATAAAAACCACAAAACACACACACAACATTTTATATATATATTTTTATAAAATAAAATATAAATATAAAATATATATAAAAATAAATATATATATATAAATATATAATAAATATAAATAAAACCCTTTAAACCCAAATATTGATAAATAAAAAAGGGTTCCCAAATCTTTTTACGGATCCCTTTTTGCATGCCAAAAAAATACACTTAAAATTTTCAATGGTTTTTAAAAAACAATTCAAACTTACTTAAAATATCTTGAATAAAGGCAGAGATAAAAACAAGAAACATGTGTTGCAGAAACTCACTTGCAAAGAAATGGGTGCAACATGGTGAACAACCCTGGGTTTTGTGACGAGGGGCATGTCCTCCCCACTTCACAACCCCTCTTCAGTAAGTTAAAAATTTGCCTTGAACTTTTTGGTTGTTTTTCTAGGGTTTTTTAGACGCCCCTTCGGGTCGTTTATGTTCTTTGGAAAAAACTAAAGACGGGAAAAATTTTAAATTTTTTTAAAAAGGGAAAAGGAAAAACAAACGCCCTTCGGGTCGTTTAATGTTCGGGGGAAACTAAACACGGGTAAAGTTGTTTTTAATAAGGAAGGGAAAAATACGACCCTTCCTTTTCTTTTTATTTTTCGTGGGAAACTAAACACGTGTAAAATTTGTATTAAAAAGGAATGGAAATGCGTAAATTTTAAAAAAATTTTAAGCAGGGAAAAGGAAAATAATCAGAAAAGGGGGAAAAAGCAAAAGGAAAATAATCCCAAAAAAATAAACAAAAGGAAAAAAAGAACTTTAAAATAAGAACATAAGGAAAATAAAAAAAAATAATAACAAAGAAAATAAGACCTTAAAAAAGAACATAAAGAAAATAAGACCTTTAAAATAAGAACAAAGGAAAAAAAGCCCTTTTAAAAATTAAAAACATAAGGAAAAAAAGCCCTTTAAAAAAAGAAAAAAGGGGAAAATAAGAAGACAAAAAAAAATAACAAAAGGGAAAATAAGAACTTTAAAAAATAAAAACAAAAAAAATAAGCCCTTTTAAAAATAAGAACAAAAGGGAAAATAAAAAACATTAAAATAAAAAATTTAAATGAAAATAAGAACATTAAAATAAGAACAAAATGAAAAAAAGGGCACTAGGGAAAAATTTTCACATAAGGAAAAAAAACCCCAAAATTAAAAATAAGAACAAAAATTTAACAAAAACCCCACAAAAGGAAAAACCCTGATTGGGTAAAAATTTGGCAAAACTTTCGGGGTTTTTGTAAGGGGTAATTGATTCTTTTTTTAAAGGGCCATTCTGGACCCAAAACCGCGTGAGAAATATTTTTTAAACCCTTTGGGACGTGCGGGAGATTTCCAGTCTCAGACCGGCCGGGGGGCCTGGCTCAGACTGACAGGGGGGGCTTTTGACCCCCCGAAGCCCTCCCAGGTAAGCTTCTTCGAGGGTTTTTTTGGGGTGATAAACTCTGGAGTCAACGGGAAAAAATAAAACCACGTATTGGGATAGGGGCTTTTGATGCAGGAATTTGGGGGAGTTCCCCTTTTTTTCCTTGGTATTTGGGAGCTACCCCTTTTTTTCCCTTTGGGTACGGGGTATTTACCCTCTTTTTTCCCTTGGGGTTTTTTGGATTTTACCCTCTTTTTTTTCCTTGGTATTTGGGAGTTACCCTCTTTTTTCCCTTTGGGTTTCTTGGAGCTACCCCTTTTTTCCCTTTGGGTTATTTGGGAGTTACCCGGGGGGGGGGGGGTTTTTCCTTGGATTTAAAAATTACCCTCTTTTTTCCCCTTGGGTACTTGGAGCAACCCTTTTTTCCTTTCCCTTTTGGTATTTGGGAGTTTAACCCCCTCTGTTTTCCTTGGTATTTTGGGAGTTACCCCCCTGTTTTCCTTGGTATTTGGGGTTTACCCCTGTTTTCCTTGGTATTTGGGAAGCTCCCCCCTCTGTTTTCCTTGGAATTTGGGAGCTACCCCTTTTTCCCTTTGAAAATTGGATTTACCCCTTTTTTCCCTTTGGTATTTGGGAGCTACCCTCTGTTTTCCTTGGTATTTGGAGTTACCCTCTTTTTTCCTTTACTTGGGCTACCCTTTTTTTTTCCCTCGGTATTTTGGAAAGCTACCCTCGGTTTTCCCTTTGGTATTTGGGAGTTCCCCCTCTGTTTTTTTTGGGTACTTGGATTTACCCTCGTTTCCTTGGATTTGGAGCTACCCCCCGGGTTTTTTCTTGGTACTTGGAGCTACCCTCTGTTTTCCTTGGTACTTGGAGTTACCCTCTGTTTTCCTTGGTACTTGGAGCTACCCTCTGTTTTCCTTGGTACTTGGAGTTCCCCCTTTTTTTTTTCCCTTTTGGAAACTTGGACAACCCCCCTTTTTTTCCTTTGGGTATTTGGGATTTTACCCCTTTTTTTTTTCCTTGGTACTTGGAGCTACCCTCTGTTTTCCTTGGTACTTGGAGCTACCCTCTGTTTTCCTTGGTACTTGGAGTTACCCTCTGTTTTCCTTGGTACTTGGAGTTACCCTCTGTTTTCCTTGGTATTTTGGGAGAAACCCTCTGTTTTCCTTGGAAATTGGAGCTACCCCTTTTTTCCCCCTTGGTACTTGGAGCTACCCTCTTTTTTCCTTGGTACTTGGAGAAAACCCTTTTTTTTCCCTTGGTATTTGGGGGTTACCCCTCTTTTTTTTCCTTTGGTACTTGGACCCTCCCCCTCTTTTTTCCCTTTGGGTTTTTGGGGAAGCCCCCTCTTTTTTTCCTGGGGACTGGAGCCCCCCTTTTGTTTTCCTTGGTACTTGGGGCAAACCCTCTTTTTTCCCCTTGGTATTTGGGGAGCAACCCTCTTTTTTCCTTTGGGTACTTGGAGCACCCCTGGTTTTTCCTTGGAAATTTGGAGTTCCCTCTTTTTTTCCCTGGGTTTCTTGGATTTTACCCCCCTTTTTTTCCTCATTATTTTGGAGCCCCCCTTGTTTTCCTTGGAAACTTGGAGCCCCCCTTGTTTTCCTGAGAAATTGGACTACCCCCCCCCCTTTTTTTCCTTTGGGTACTTGGAGCAAACCCCTTTTTTTCCCTTTGGGGTACTTGGGTTACCCTCTGTTTTCCCCTTGGTACTTGGTTACCCCCTTTTTTCCCTTTGGGTCCTTGGAGTTACCCTCGTTTTCCTTGAACGGGGAGCTACCCCTTTTTTTCCCTTGGGTATTTGGGAGCACCCCTTTTTCCTTGGTATTTTGGAGTTACCCTCTGTTTTCCTTGGTACTTGGAGTTACCCCTTTTTCCCTTTGGATTTGGGAGTTCCCCCCTCTTTTTTCCCCTTGGGTACTTGAGCTACCCCCCTTTTTCCTTTGGTACTTGGAGCTAACCTTTTTTTTTTCCCTTGGTACTTGGAGATTCCCCTGTTTTCCTTGTATTTGAAGCTCCCCCCTGTTTCCTTGGTACTTGGAGCTACCCCCTTTTTTTCCTTGGTACTTGGGCTCCCTCTTTTTTCCCTTTTTGGTATTTGGGAGTTACCCTTTTTTTCCTTGGAAATTTGGGATTTTATCCTCTTTTTTCCTTGGTATTTTTAGCACCCTCGTTTTCCTTGGTACTTGGGGGTTCCCCTCTGTTTTCCTTGGACTTGGAGTTACCCTCTTTTTTCCCCTTGAAACTTGAATTTCCCCTCTTTTTTCCCTTTGGGGTTTATTTTAAACCCCCCTCTTTTTTCCCCCTTGGTACTTGGCACCCTCTGTTTTCCGGGTATTTTAGCTCCCCCCCTTTTTTTTTCCCCTTGGAAATTTGGAGCTACCCCTTTTTTCCCCTTGGTACTTGATTTTTAACCCCTTTTTCCTTGGTATTTGGAGTTACCCCTTTTTTCCTTGGGTACTTGGAGCTCCCCCTTTTTTTCCCCTTGGGTACTTGGAACTCCCCTCTTTTTTCCCCTTTTTGGTATTTTGGATTTAAAACCTCTTTTTTTCCTTGGAATTGGGAGTTACCCCTTTTTTTTTCCCTTGGTACTTGGAGTTACCCCTTTTTTTCCCTTGGGTTACTTGGAGTTACCCTCTGTTTTCCTTGGATTTGGAGCTACCCTCTTTTTTTTCCTTGGTCTTGGAGCTCCCCTCTTTTTTTCCCTTTGGTACTTGGAGCTACCCTCTGTTTTCCCTTTTGGAACTTGGAGTTTCCCCCCTTTTTTCCTTGTATTTTGGATTTTACCCTGTTTTCCTTGGAATTTTGGGATTTCCCCCTCTTTTTCCCCTTGGAAAACTTGGAGTTACCCTCGGGTTTTCCTTGGTACTTGGAGTTCCCCCCTCTGTTTTCCTTTGGAAACTTGAGCAAACCCCTCTTTTTTTCCTCGGTATTTGGGAGATGCTCTCTGTTTTCCCCCGGGTATTTGGAAAGTTACCCTCTGTTTCCTCCGTTTTGGAGATGCTCTCTTTTTTTTTGGGTACTTTGGATTTAAACCCCCTTTTTTTCCTGGGAAACGGGGGAGCTACCCTCTTTTTCCCCCCGGTATTTGGGGGAGAGGGCTCTCTTTTTTTCCCTGGGTACTTGGATTTTAACCCCTCTTTTTTTCCCTCCTACTTGGAGATGCCTCTGTTTTCTTCGGTATTTTGGATTTAAACCCCCTTTTTCTTGGGTACTTGGAGTTACCCCTCTGTTTTTTTCGGTATTTGGGAGTTACCTTTTCTGTTTTTCCTTGGGTTAATACCTGTTTACCTCCCGTTCCAAATTCTGTATAAATTTTAAAGGTTTTTAAAATTTCTCATTAAAATTTAAAAAAATAATAAAACGATGTCGTGACTCATGAAATCGTAATAAACCTATTCCAAACAAACCATACCACGGGGGGGGTTTAAAACCCGCAAATCAGTGACTCATAAAATTCCTTGTCTTTTGGAGTCGAATATTTTAAAAATAACTTTTGGGGTTTTTGGGGAAGTGTTGATTCGTTAAATTTCCCCACAGCCCAAAACGAATTAATTGTGGGCCTAAGAAACGCGTTAGTTTTTTTTGGGGGTGGTTTTGGGGCAAATTTTTTAATAAATGTATGGAAAAGGGGAAGGGACCCCAGGGGTTTGGGAAGAGCAAAACCCTAGTTCCTTTTTATAAAGGCAAAGGGGAAAAAAGGGTGCAAAAATTTTAGGGGGATAAGTCGTTGAGTGTACCTGGTAAATGTATGGGAGAGTTTTTTAAAAATTTTTAAAGAAATTTAAAAGGAAAAACCGGGAAAAGGGGTAGCAGATGAACAAGGAGCTTTAGGAAAGGTGGGGGTGGGGGACCAGGTGTTTTCAGTGAAACCCAAAAAAGTTTAACAATTTTTTAATAAGGGAAAAAGGTCTTTGTTCCCTTTTAAAGGATTTGGAAAAGGCGTATGAAAAGGGGGGAAAAAGGGGGCAATGGGGGCAGATGTTTTTAAGTGGGTTTGGGGTGGAGGAGGTTTCGAAAGCAGTGAAAGTTTTTTTTTCGAGAAAGTGAGGCCAAATTGAGTATGTAGGAAAGAGGGGAAATTTTTTTTTCCCCGTAAAAAATAGGCCTTAGACAAGGTGTGTGATGTCCCCCCGTGGTTTTTAATATTTTATAGAGGGGTTTTAAGAGAATAAATTGGGGGGTAAAGGCAAGAGGCCTGGAGTTAAAAGATAAAGAATCACACACAAAGTGGGAGTTGTCCAGCTGCTCTTGCTGATGACACTGTTGCTCTTGGGAGATTCTGAAGAGAAGTTGCAGAGATTGGTGGATGAATTTGGTAGGGTGTGCAAAAGAAGAAAATTAAAGGTGAATAACAGGAAAGATAAGGTTATGAGGATAACAAAAAGATTAGGTGATGAAAGATTGAATATCAGATTGGAGGGAGAGAGTATGGAGGAGGTGAACGTATTCAGATATTTGGAGTGGACGTGTCAGCGGATGGGTCTAGGAAAGATGAGGTGAATCATAAAAATTGATGGGGGAAAAAGAGTGAGTGGTGCACTTAGGAGTCTGTGGAGACAAAGAACTTTGTCCTTGGAGGCAAAAGGGGAATGTATGAGAGTATAGTTTTACCAACGCTCTTATATGGGTGTGAAGCGTGGGTGTGAATGTTGCAGCGAGGAGAAGGCTGGAGGCAGTGGAGATGTCATGTCTGAGGCAATGTTTTGGTGTGAATATAATGCAGAGAATTCGTAGTTTGGAAGTTAGGAGGAGGTGCGGGATTACCAAAACTGTTGTCCAGAGGCTGAGGAAGGGTTGTTGAGGTGGTTCGGACATGTAGAGAGAATGGAGCGAAACAGAATGACTTCAAGAGTGTATCAGTCTGTAGTGGAAGGAAGGCGGGGTAGGGTCGGCCTAGGAAGGGTTGGAGGGAGGGGGTAAAGGAGGTTTTGTGTGCGAGGGGCTTGGACTTCCAGCAGCATGCGTGAGCGTGTTTGATAGGAGTGAATGGAGACAAATGGTTTTTAATACTTGACGTGCTGTTGGAGTGTGAGCAAAGTAACATTTATGAAGGGATTCAGGGAAACCGGCAGGCCGGACTTGAGTTCTGGAGATGGGAAGTACAGTGCCTGCACTCTGAAGGAGGGGTGTTAATGTTGCAGTTTAAAAACTGTAGTGTAAAGCACCTTCTGGCAAGACAGTGATGGAGTGAATGATGGTGAAAGTTTTTCTTTTTCGGGCCACCCTGCCTTGGTGGGAATCGGCCGGTGTGATAATAAAAAAAAAAAAAAAAAAATATATATAATATATATAATATATATATATATATATTATATATATATATATATATATATATATATATATATACACTATAAATATATATATATATATATATATATACATATATATAAATATATATATATATATATATATATATATATATATATATATTATATATATAATATATATATATATATATATATATATATATATATATATATATATATATATATATATATATATAATATATATATATATATATATATGGGTAGTAGGTTGGTAGACAGCAACCACCCAGGGAAGTACTACCGTCCTGCCAGATGACTGTGAAACAGAAACCTGTAACTGTTTTGCATGATGGTAGGATTGCTGGTTTCTTTTTCTGTCTCATAAACACGCTAGATAACAGGGATATCTTGCTACTCCTACTTACACTTTGGTCACACTTCACAGACACGCACTTGCATATATATATATACATACATCTAGGTTTTTCTCCTTATTCTAAATAGTTCTTGTTCCTCTTTATTCCTTCTATTGTCCATGGGGAAGTGGAAAAGAATCTTTCCTCCGTAAACCATGCGTGTCGTATGAGGCGACTAAAATGCCGGGAGCAATGGGCTAGTAACCCCTTCTCCTGTAGACATTTTACAAAAAAAGAGAAGAAGAAAAAGTTTATAAAACTGGGATGCTTGAATGTGCGTGGATGTAGTGCGGATGACAAGAAACAGATGATTGCTGATGTTATGAATGAAAAGAAGTTGGATGTCCTGGCCCTAAGCGAAACAAAGCTGAAGGGGGTAGGGGAGTTTCAGTGGGGGGAAATAAATGGGATTAAATCTGGAGTATCTGAGAGAGTTAGAGCAAAGGAAGGGGTAGCAGTAATGTTAAATGATCAGTTATGGAAGGAGAAAAGATAATATGAATGTGTAAATTCAAGAATTATGTGGATTAAAGTAAAGGTTGGATGCGAGAAGTGGGTCATAATAAGCGTGTATGCACCTGGAGAAGAGAGGAATGCAGAGAAGAGAGAGAGATTTTGGGAGATGTTAAGTGAATGTATAGGAGCCTTTGAACCAAGTGAGAGAGTAATTGTGGTAGGGGACCTGAATGCTAAAGTAGGAGAAACTTTTAGAGAGGGTGTGGTAGGTAAGTTTGGGGTGCCAGGTGTAAATGATAATGGGAGCCCTTTGATTGAACTTTGTATAGAAAGGGGTTTAGTTATAGGTAATACATATTTTAGAAAAAGAGGATAAATAAGTATACAAGATATGATGTAGGGCGAAATGACAGTAGTTTGTTGGATTATGTATTGGTAGATAAAAGACTGTTGAGTAGACTTCAGGATGTACATGTTTATAGAGGGGCCACAGATATATCAGATCACTTTCTAGTTGTAGCTACACTGAGAGTAAAAAGTAGATGGGATACAAGGAGAATAGAAGCATCAAGGAAGAGAGAGGTGAAGGTTTATAAACTAAAAGAGGAGGCAGTTAGGGTAAGATATAAACAGCTATTGGAGGATAGATGGGCTAATGAGAGCATAGGCAATGGGGTCGAAGAGGTATGGGGTAGGTTTAAAAATGTAGTGTTAGAGTGTTCAGCAGAAGTTTGTGGTTACAGGAAAGTGGGTGCGGGAGGGAAGAGGAGCAATTGGTGGAATGATGATGTAAAGAAAGTAGTAAGGGAGAAAAAGTTAGCATATGAGAAGTTTTTACAAAGTAGAAGTGATGCAAGGAGGGAAGAGTATATGGAGAAAAAGAGAGAGGTTAAGAGAGTGGTGTGAAGCAATGTAAAAAAGAGAGCAAATGAGAGAGTGGGTGAGATGTTATCAACAAATTTTGTTGAAAATAAGAAAAAGTTTTGGATAGTGAGATTAACAAGTTAAGAAAGCCTAGAGAACAAATGGATTTGTCAGTTAAAAATAGGAGAGGAGAGTTATTAAATGGAGAGTTAGAGGTATTGGGAAGATGGAGGTAATATTTGAGGAATTGTTAAATGTTGATGAAGATAGGGAAGCTGTGATTTTGTGTATAGGGCAAGGAGGAACAACATCTTGTAGGAGTGAGGAAGAGCCAGTTGTGAGTGTGGGGGAAGTTCGTGAGGCAGTAGGTAAAATGAAAGGGGGTAAGGCAGCCGGGATTGATGGAATAAAGATAGAAATGTTAAAAGCAGGTGGGGATATAGTTTTGGAGTGGTTGGTGCAATTATTTAATAAATGTATGGAAGAGGGTAAGGTACCTAGGGATTGGCAGAGAGCATGCATAGTTCCTTTGTATAAAGGCAAAGGGGATAAAAGAGAGTGCAAAAATTATAGGGGGATAAGTCTGCTGAGTATACCTGGTAAAGTGTATGGTAGAGTTATTATTGAAAGAAGAGTAAGACGGAGAATAGGATAGCAGATGAACAAGGAGGCTTTAGGAAAGGTAGGGGTTGTGTGGACAGGTGTTTACAGTGAAACATATAAGTGAACAGTATTTAGATAAGGCTAAAGAGGTCTTTGTGGTATTTATGGATTTGGAAAAGGCGTATGACAGGGTGGATAGGGGGGCAATGTGGCAGATGTTGCAGGTGTTATGGTGTAGGAGGTAGGTTACTGAAAGCAGTGAAGAGTTTTTACGAGGATAGTGAGGCTCAAGTTAGAGTATGTAGGAAAGAGGGAAATTTTTTCCCAGTAAAAGTACGCCATAGACAAGGATGTGTGATGTCACCGTGGTTGTTTAATATATTTATAGATGGGGTTGTAAGAGAAGTAAATGCGAGGGTCTTGGCAAGAGGCGTGGAGTTAAAAGATAAAGAATCACACACAAAGTGGGAGTTGTCACAGCTGCTCTTTGCTGATGACACTGTGCTCTTGGGAGATTCTGAAGAGAAGTTGCACAGATTGGTGGATGAATTTGGTAGGGTGTGCAAAAGAAGAAAATTAAAGGTGAATACAGGAAAGAGTAAGGTTATGAGTATAACAAAAAGATTAGGTGATGAAAGATTGAATATCAGATTGGAGGGAGAGAGTATGGAGGAGGTGAATGTATTCAGATATTTGGGAGTGGACGTGTCAGCGGATGGGTCTATGAAAGATGAGGTGAATCATAGAATTGATGAGGGGAAAAAAGTGAGTGGTGCACTTAGGAGTCTGTGGAGACAAAGAACTTTGTCCTTGGAGGCAAAGAGGGGAATGTATGAGAGTATAGTTTTACAACGCTCTTATATGGGTGTGAAGCATGGGTGATGAATGTTGCAGCGAGGAGAAGGCTGGAGGCAGTGTAGGTGTCATGTCTGAGAGCAATGTGTGGTGTGAATATAATGCAGAGAATTCGTAGTTTGGAAGTTAGGAGGAGGTGCGGGATTACCAAAACTGTTGTCCAGAGGGCTGAGGAAGGGTTGTTGAGGTGGTTCGGACATGTAGAGAGAATGGAGCGAAACAGAATGACTTCAAGAGTGTATCGTCTGTAGTGGAAGGAGGGGGGTAGGGGGTCGGCCTAGGAAAGGTTGGAGGGGAGGGGGTAAAGGAGGTTTGTGTGCGAGGGGCTTGGACTTCCAGCAGGGATGCGTGAGCGTGTTTGATAGGAGTGAATGGAGACAAATGGTTTTTAATACTTGACGTGCTGTTTTGGAGTGTGAGCAAAGTAACATTTATGAAGGGGTTCAGGGGAAACCGGCAGGCCGGACTTGAGTCCTGGAGATGGGAAGTTACAGTGCCCGCACTCTGAAGGGGGGGTGTTAATGTTGCAGTTTAAAAACTGTAGTGTAAAGCACCCTTTGGCAAAACAGTGATGGAGTGAATTTTGTGAAAGTTTTTCTTTTTTCGGGCCACCCTGCCCTTTGGGGGGAATCGGCCAGTTTTGATAATAATAAAAATATATATATATATAAAAATATATATATATATATATATATATATTTTTATATATATTATATATATAAACTCCTCATAAGGTGCCCACTAGTCAATTTCTATGCCAAGCTACCCTAACAGCCAATCCCTCAGCTATTCAATGGTCACGTTGTGGTCATACCCCGCCTAAGCTCTTGGGAGTTTGTGTGGGTGTTCCAAAACA
>NW_026473312.1:0-10715 GCF_026875155.1 Cherax quadricarinatus | reverse complement strand
ATTTGGAATCTGGGTTGTAATAAGGGGGGAATGTAGGCGGATGAAGTTCGACGTAGCCCCCCATAAAAAGATGAGCAAGGGTTTTAAAAAGGGTTCAGCGGCTGGAAAGTTGCCTTCAAGAGGTAATGTGAGGTTTCCGGGATAACCTACGGTCAAAGGGAGGTAAAAACCCCTGCTGTATCCGTTCAGGGATAGGGACCATAAAGTAAAAAGGATGATCGGAGAGACGAGGATAGTGAAAGTTTTTGGTGATTTTGGTACTGGAAAATTTAAACCCATGTGTGGTGGCCCAATTGGAAAAACGGTCGACCGCATGTTGGAGAGAAACGTAATGAGGTGACAGAAGGCCTGCACATGCAATAGCGAAGTCATCAACATAGAGTGATGACCAAATATTGGATGGAAGACTAGGGGCCAAATCATTTATAGCAATGAGAAAAAGTGTTGTGCTCAGAACACATCCGGGGAAAAAACCTTCAGCTTGGAAAAGTCCAGGGAGAGCACATTATTAACCTGAACCGGAAATGTCTGCCAGTTAAAAAGTTCTTAAGGAAGGATGGTAGATTGCCTCGAAGGCAAAAGAGTGGGCTTGGGCCAAAATATTATACCTCCAAGTTGTGTCATATGCCTTCTCAAGGTCAAAAAATATGGCAATAACTGAGTGGTTATTTGCAAAGGCATTACGAACACATGTATCCAAGCGTAGTAAGGGGTCTATGGTAGAACGGCTCTTACAAAAGCCATTTTGACGAGTGGAGAGATGTTTGTGTGTCTCTAAATAACCACACTAAAGTCTTTTTAAACCAGGCATTCCATCACTTTGAAAACTGCACGGGTAAGGGGCAATGGGACAATAGTGGGAGGCTTCAGTCCCGTAGTACCCAGTTTGCGGAAACGGAGCACAATGGCAGATTTCCACAGTTGTGGAAGAACTCCTGTGACCAAATAAGATTGAAAAGGGGTAATAGGACTGCAAGGGCTGACTGATGTAAATGTTGTAGCATATGAATATGAATGTCGTCGGGGCCCCGCTGCCGATGATCGGCAAGCTGAGTGTGTTGCCTCCAGTTCCCGGAGTGTTAAAAACACAATACCTGGAGTTTACCTGGAGAGAGTTTCGGGGTCAAAAGCCCCCGCGGCCCGGGCTGTGACCAGGCCTCCTGGTGGATCAGCGCCTGATCAACCCGGCTGTTGCTGCTGGCTGCACGCAAAAACCAAGTACGAGCCACAGCCCGGCTGATCAGGAACTGACTTTAGGTGCTTGTCCAGTGCCAGCTTGAAGACTGCCAGGGGTCTGTTGGTAATCCCCCTTGTGTGCTGGGAGGGCAGTTGAACAGTCTCGGCCCCTGACACTTATTGTATGGTCTCTTAACGTGCTAGTGACAGCCCTGCTTTTCATTGGGGGGATGGTGCATCGTCTGCCAAGTCTTTTGCTTTCGTAGTGAGTGATTTTCGTGTGCAAGTTCGGTACTAGTCCCTCTAGGATTTCCAGGTGTATATAATCATGTATCTCTCCTCCTGCGTTCCAGGGAATACAGGTTTAGAAACCTCAAGCGCCCCCAGTAATTGAGGTGTTTTATCTCCGTTATGGCGCCGTGAAAGTTCTCTGTACATTTTCTAGGTCGCAATTTCACCTGCCTTGAAAGGTGCTGTTAGAGTGCAGAAATATTCCAGCCTAGATAGAACAAGTGACCTGTTCTTCTCTGAGAGAAGAAAGTCCAAGGGTGCTAACTCTCTGGCAGACTTTGAGGAAAGAAACGAGGGGCATAGATGGAGCCCCCTGAGAAATACGGACCGATGATTGCCAATTTCATTGGCAACATCTAGTGGGTTTGCTATATCAACACTGGCAACCCACAGAACAGAAGCCGGGTCAGGGAATATTTACCACTCAGTTTTCGTACTTTTTTCCAGACTGCACTCATAGGGGAAGCAAAATGATGGTGGAGACATAATCTCGCCAGAAAGTGCGTTTAGTGTCACAGATGACACAGCGAGCGATTGCACGCTTCTCCTTAAAATTAAGAAGTCTCTTCCATGGTTCTATTGTACGGTACCTGCCCCACACAATGCGTTTTTAAACGTATTGCATGAGCCACAAGCAGAGACACCAAGGCACGCATTTCTGAGAATGCCTGCCCCGAAGTTTGGGGTATAGAATGAGAACTGCGGTTTAAACCGAGGATGAGAAAGGTGTAAAAGCTCATCAATGGAGGACGAAAAGGAACCTCACTAAAAACAGTTTTGTTTTGAGTAAGGTTCCAATTTGCCTGATCAAATTGCCAGTGTGGGTTACAAAGAGGTGGTGAATATAAAGGGGGAAGTAAGAATGATTGGGAAATGATCGATGCAAGAGAGAGTATGAGCCCCGGGGATCAAAAGGGGTGTGAGCACCGTTTTAAAACATGGGGGGGGTGGGTAGCAAGAAAAGCCTCTAACGAATGACAGAAAATCACATGGCCCCCCCCCAGAGGAAATAAGGGCTTTAAAATCCCCAAGTAACAAAATTTGGTGGGGGTAATGACCAAACAAGAAAGGCAAATCGGGAAGATAAGCCCGAGAAGGGGGAAAATTACAAAGAACAGAGTGTATACCACTTGCAAGTGGATATGGGCTGCTGTGAAAAGCGGGCAAAGTATGAACGAATAGCTGATGGTGGAATATCATCATAAAAGGGCACTTTCTTTGAAGGTCTCATCGGGAAAAAGAATCTGAAGTACAAAAATTTTATAGCCTGAGATAGGATAGATAAGGGGCAGAATGTAATTTTGGTTCCTGAAAGCAAACCCCAACAGGGGAAAACTGGGAGAGCAACATCTAAAGTTTCACCCCGATTACCTTGAGGCCACGAATATTCCACTGTAAATGGGCCATGATTGGCCCAACGATAAAGATACCTGAAATCCGCAGGTAAGGTACCTATGGACTAGAGGGGTTAGAAAAGTCCACATGGGGTGGAAAAGGGGAAACGTTCAAGTAGCAAAGGAAGGTGCATTGTGAGAAAGGAGTTGGCAGACGGAGGAGGAAAGAGAAGGAACAGAGGGTGGTCATGCCCCTTGATGGTTTGGTCCTGCAATTATTCAGAGTTTGCTTAAAGTTTTTGGGAGTTCAGGACGTTGTATGGAGACAATATTGGAGATGGAAGGAGGAGGATTTTAGTAAAGTTTGGGCTGTAAGGGGATGTCCCAAAGGGTAGGGGGGGGGGAAAGGGTGGGGGAATGGAGAATTTTGGGGAGGGACAAAGAAAAGGCAGAAACTGGGAGGGCAAAAGGGAAAAAAATTTGGGGAGGGGACAGGGGATGCAGGCCAGTACGGGAGGAGGTGAACCCCCACACTTTAAAGAGCCAGTGAAAGGGAAAGACTCAGGTACAGAGCCCGGGAAGGTGAAATGTGGAGGTGGATAAAGGGAAGGAGGGGTTAAAGGAGTTTTTCGGGGGCCTCGGAAGTATAGGGACGTTTGGGGAGGGGTGCGGGGTTTTGCGATACGGGGGTTTTGAGGGAGGCACAAAGAATGAGGACAGACCGAGGAGTTGAAATAGGGGCGTCTGACCCCAGGAAGCAAAAGAATTAGATACAGGGTGACTATGGGACTGGCAACCGCAGAGGAGGCGCAGAAGATTGACCCAGAAGGGGGGGAACCTTTAAAACACGGAATAAAAAACAAGGGCAGTCTCCCTTGGGGGCAAAATGAAAAAACCGCCTAGCATAAGGGGACCTGCCTCTTTGAGGCAACAAATTTTCCCCTCATTTAAGTAACTTGGCAAGGGCGAGAAAAACGAAGGGTGAGCCCATGAATTAAAGGGCAAGAGGGAGTTCGACTGAAGAAAATTTTTAAATGGCCCCATCGGCCCCACAACTGGGGATTCGCTATAGATCTGAATATTTTGTGGGTGGCCAAAACGCCAAAATTTCTACACTGTTGCGTGTAGGGAAAAGGGTCCTTCCAAAATTTTAACATGTCCTGTACATAAAAAAGAGGATGGGAGTTCACGGCTGTCAAAAGTTAATGGGTATCGTGTTCACCCCAGGAGGAAAAACTAAGTGCTACCCTTTAGAATTGGGAGATCTTTGGGGTTTTCCCGTTGTTCGGGAATGTCAGTCAAAATGTCTGGAAAATTTTGTTGGGCTGTGGGATGGGGGAAAAGACGTAACCCCTACAAAAATTGAGGGAATGATTTTTTTAATAGTGATAGGAATGTTCGATATGAAAGAGAGAAAGATCAGAGTTGGGAGAATTCTGGACTGTGTGTGGGCATCCCCGTCTTAAGAGCATGAAAAGGGAAAAATCTTACCAACGTGGGGTAGGGGCGCTTTTCAATACTATGGTCGGAAAGATAGGCGTAGAAGAAGTTGGTCTTAATGAAAGAATTTAGTCCTTTGGTGGTCAAAAACTGAGTGTGGAGAGGGGGCTGATGTGCCCGGTTTTTTCCCCGAGTAGAAAGGGAAGGTAACAAAAGTAACATCTTTGGGGGGAATTGTTGTTGACATTTAGAATGGGCCCAGATTTGGGGTCCGCCCAGGGGACAAAATGGCGATTCGAAAATAAACCCACTGTAGGGGGGAAAAAGTCAGAAGATAGTCAAAGGAGAGCAGAGGTCAGACAAATCGAAGGGAGTCAGTGGAAGCCCGGGTACCTAAAGAAGGTGGGGAAAAACAGCCCCAAAAGGGAGGTACGGGGGCCCCTTGGGGGAAGGGCCCAAGAGTGGCCAAATGATAGGGGGGGCCCAAAAAAGGGGGGTTGCAGAAAACAAAAAGGGGCCGGGGGGTAGCGGTCTTGGTTTTCAGGTACTCCATGGTTAGGTTTATTTTTTTCCTTTCTTTTTTTAAAGGGAAAAAAAAAAAGAAAAAGAAAATAAAAAAAAATTAAAAACAAAAAAAAAAAAAAAAGGGGGGGGCCCGGGGGAGGAATAGTTCCTAGGAGGAATGAAGGGCCCAAAAAATTTCCCCTCTGTGCCCAAGGGGGGCCCTCAGCACCCCCCAAATTTACCCGCAGATGCGGCATGGTACCTGTGAAACCCCTACTATCTTTCTCCCAGTAAACCCCAGCAACCCGGGAAAAGCAACCTCACATTCCCAAAGCAAACCTTGGTGGACAAAAGAGAGGGCCGGGATATCTGCCACAAAGCATCCCTCCTTCGGCCCCCAAACCCCCCGGAAATCCGAAAGGTGGCTTCCAGAAAAAACACCCCATCCCCCCAAAAGACACCCAAAGCTACTCTCCAGGTCCCGGAGGGGGAATCAGGAAAATCCCCAGGAAACCCAAATTTCCAAAGGGGAAAAATACCCACCCCCCAAAGCACCCCCAACAGAATGGGGGGGGACCCGGTCCCCTTTTTCCCCTCCCTAGGAACTGGGGCGCCTGGGGGGAAAAAATCCCAAAGGCCAAAAAGGAAAAGGAAAAAGGGAGGGGTGGGGAGGAGGGGGAGGAAAGGAAAAAGGGGGGAGGATGGGAAAGGGAAGGGGGGTTTGGGGGGAAATTTTGGGTTTTCGGTCTGAGGAAGGAGCCCAAAAGGTCTAATTCCTCAGACCAAAGCCTCTTAAAACCCACACCAAGGACCCCCCCTTGAAGGGGCCCCCCTTTTCATAATGACGAAAGGTGTGAAAAATAGCCCCAATCGGGCATTTTTTACATTTGGTTTTGGTCTACATCTGGTGGTGGTGTTTTAAACCCTGCCAAAGTTATTTGTAACCCAGCCGGAGCCGGGTGGTGTGACATCCAAGAGTTGGGAGCATGGGAAATTTTGTTTTTTGTATTTTGTTGTAATATGGCCATTATTTTAAGTGTTTTTTTTTTTTTGTACGGGATTGAGTAATGGGGGGTTAAATGAGGAGCTGTTAAAAATTTTTGGACTTGGAACAGCCAATAAAATTTACCCCTTAAACCTGAAAAAACCCTACACTTTTATTTTTGGGTACCCAAGAAGCAGGAGAGGCGAAAAATTAACTTTAAAAGATCGAAAACCCTTTTAAATTTCGGGGCATAATAAAGGGCCCAATTCCTGGGGCCTTACCTGACAAAAAACCCTTTAATTTTTAAACCCCCCTATCCAACACAAAACCAAAAAATTTTCCAAACGGTTGGGATCCTCTCCAAGATACATATATTTTCCCCGCAAACTGCCCTTCTACACTATACCATTCACTTATATACCCCAAAACCTCACCTATCTATCTGTGCTTGGGGTAACTGCGCAAAAACACCTAAACCCAAATTAAAAACCCCAACAAAAAGTCGCAAAGAAAAAATCACTAAATCCCATCCCGGCAACCCCCCCCCCCCCCCACCCCATAGACCCAAAAACTTACTCCCGGGTTCATTTACATCCACCTTACTACGTGAAAATTCACATCTAAGGACCAAAATTTCCCCAATTTTTAAACCCTTTGGGCCCTAAAATCTTTTTTGTTATTTTGTGACAGAACCCACAGGCACAACACCAGACAAAAATCTCTATGAAATTCCCCTTTGTCCCAAACAAAATTTTACAAAAATAAAGGGGTTTGTAAAAGGGCCCCTAAAATCGGGAAAACCCCCTCCCCTGAAAATTCTAAAATGCAGAAAACATTCATCCCCTTCAAAACCCCCATCAGAAAAAAAATCTTATCTCCCTGTTAAAAACCCTGTCAACAAAGGGGAAACACTTTTTCCCACCTGGGGGTTTAAACCCATTTTTCACTAAATCACCCATTTCCCCCTTAAACAAAATGTAAATTCTCAATCTCAAAATAATGAATCTTTAAAAAGTCATAAGTTGGCCTTTGATACTCCCCAAAAGTGAAACTATGTAAAAGCGCCAAAACAAAAAACATTCACATTGCTAAACTCCCCAACAGTATTTAGTACTTAGCCCAAAATACCAAAATTACCTCAAATTTTTTTAATATTTTTTAAAATTAAGATTTAATCTAAAACTGCCCAAAATTTCCTGGGCCCTGCTAGGTGTTCTAGTGGGGGCCCTGTAATTATTTTTTTATACAGTAAACAACACAATAACCAAATTAAAAATTTTCCTCATCGCCCCCCGAGCCATGTGGAAAGATCGCGGAGACGCTCCTGTTTGATTTGTTTTTGCGCAGTTTACCTGATTGAGCTGCCCCCAGCATTGGTTGGTGGAAATTTTAAATTTTTCCAACATGGTGCTGAATAGCAGAAAAATCAACACTGCATTGAAAATATCCCTGGTGCTGCACGGATTCCCCAAATGGGGTTTATTGTTACCCCGATCAAATTTCCAAAACCTATGGTATACAAATGAGAAGATAAGGGGGGTCGCCCCTCAATGGAACGACAAGAATCTTTGTAAAAAAAACGTCTGCAAAGAGTCTACGAGGCGGTGGTCGACAAGTTCAGGGGACCACCTACGGTTAAAACAGGGTGGGGTCGGGGTGACCCCCATGATGGAAACTCGACATTACACATGGGTGAAAATTTAGGAATGTGCCCTTTTTAGGGGATGATTTTTATTTAAAAAGTGGGGAAATGCATTTTGGGGCGGTTCAGTGCCAAAAGCCCGGGTGATGGGCAAAATGGCCTATGCAGGTGCGTGGAAGGTACATATACTGTTTAAAAAAGACTCTTCGAAAACCCTATTCCCTTTTTTGTTTTTGTTGAAAGGGAATTTCGGACCCAAATCTATTTTAAGGGATGCGGGGGGAACAAGTACGTGTTTGGCTATGGGGGTCATATGACCACATTGCGGCAAAGTGTGGGGGAAAAGAAGTGGGGACCCGGCACAACAGAACAGCAACAGAGCCGTGGGCGAGGTTTGGGGATGAGGAGAAACCCTCTCTTGCAACAACCCCCCCCAAAAAGGGTTTTTCATGGAGTAGGAGGTGGACAAAGAAAAAGGGGCTCAATCGCCCGTTGGGAACCTACAAGGGAATCTCAGTCTTTGGAAAATACATCAGGTTTTTGAGGAGAAAACAAACCCAAATGGGTGAAAAAGTGGCCCGGGATCTTTGGTAAAGGCGTTTGGATTTTCTTGTTAGAGGAATTGGTCCCCAGATCAGGTGGGAAAACCCAGGGTTAGTTCTGGGGGCCCGGGGGTTTAAAAGATGGGATGGAAAGGGGATACGGTTTTTCGACGAGAGAGTCCCAAAAAAGGTTGAAGGTGCATGAGTAGAGGTGGAGGGGCATCAGGAAGGTGCTTCAGATTTAAAATGCAGGTGGAGGGGGGGACACGAAAGAGGACTCAGCCTCATCGGTTTTTGATGAGGGGCTCACTCCCGCCCCAAAGCCCTGGGAAAAAGTCTTGGGTGGAGGTACAGCAGAGAGGGGAAAGGGAACCCAAGGGTAAAGGGATTGCAAAGGTGATTCCCAAAAGGGGGGGAGGGACGGGGTGTTGCAAAAACGAACTGGGTAAAGTAAAATGCCGGGAAAAAAGGAAAACCCATTTGTTGAATTAAATGTTTTAATAAATATTAAGGGTTGAGAGCTGAGGGAAGCAAAGTGGTTTAAGAGTATTTGGTGCGATTTGGGTGTGGATGGGGGTATTTTTTACGGAACTAATTTTAGGGGGGTTAGAGTTGGATATGAGTGGTTAAATGTGTAAAAGGAAACATCGACACGTTTTAAAGGGGGCTGCCATTTGAAAAAGGCGTTTATGAAAGGGGGGGGGGGAGGGAGGGTAATTTTAGAGGGAGGGAAACCTGGGGTGGGTTTCCCCAAAATTTTTTTGTATGTGTATATCCCCGGCTGAGGTGACGTGAGTATTAAAACAAAATTTGTTCGGACGTCGGTCTTTTTTTTTACGTTTTACCGAATGTTGCAAAATGGGCGGAGATTGGATTGCGGATCTCTAAAGGGATGTGGCCAGGGTGCGGGGTTTTTGGGTATATTGGGGGATATATTGACCGGGGGGTTTAAAAGGTTGTGTTGGGGGGGGGATGGAAAAGGATCCCTTCTTTAAAAACGAGGTTATGGGGAGGTTGGACGAATGTACTCCCGTCTTACGTGCGGGGGGTGAATTGATAGTGTGGTTTTTTGGATCTAGAGGATTGTAATAGATGGATATTGGGGTGTGCCTCGGGGGGTCCATCATTTTGGAAATTGTGTAAAGTTATTAAAGGAAAGGATAGTCTTTTGTCTTTTGGACTATGTGGGATCGTTTAGTGGTAGAACACCAGGGGATGTTTTCCATGGTTAATTGGTGGAAAAATACTAAAAAAACCCATTAAGGAATATTTATTAAACGAAAGGGGATATAAAACAGTTACAAATACGGTTTTTAAAAAAATTTAGAGGGGCGTTGCGCAAATGTTATTCACAAATTAATGCTAAATTATCCTGTTATTAAATTGAAAGTTTGAAGGAAAATACCAATTTAAAAAATGAAGTTTGATGGGGAAGGTTTAAAGGGGGGGATTGAGAGGTTTTGGGGGGAGATCGGCGTCGGCGTGTGTTTGCGGTAAACCAATGTCGAAAGGCAATGGATTAAAGGGGGTTGAATGTTCGGGTGGGTTTTGCAAGGGATAAAGTGGACAGGTTTTGAGACGATGGGGGTTTGGGTATATTGGCTTGGGTTAAGTTGAAAACGCAAAGTGTGGGAAAAGGGAAAATCATTACATAAATTTGGGAAAGGTTTGTGCAGTGTGATTTGCAGAGCATATCGATTCGTTTTGGAAGGCCATAAGGGTGTGAGACAGGGGAAGCTTATGGGGGGCCCCAATTGGGTAAGGCACCGGGAAATTTGAGGGTTTGCCCAGTGATTTTATTTTCAAATTTGGGAGCGTTTTTAAAAGGGGTTTTTGGTAAGATTATTCAATACCTTAAGCGGATGGGTTTTGGGGGAACACAGATGGCTGGGGTTGTTTTAGTGCCTAAATGACCATTAACAGTAAAGACTTCGTGTTTTTTCGTTATTTGTGGTGTTTTATAAGTTTTTTTGCAAGAATTTTAGCAACAAAAATAAAAAAGGTCCGGGGAAATGATGAAAGGGACAATATGGGGGGCCGGGAAGTCTATGTATGACGGCATGGTTGTTTAGAAGTTTTATTGAAAAAGAGAAAAATTTGGGAGGGGGGGGGGTGTTGGCTATAGATTGGGAGGCGGCATATGATAGTGTAGAAGGAACTTTAAAGGAAATTATAGAGGGCAGGGGTTTTGGGAGGGAAAATTTTATCATGGGCCAAATTAATTAAAGATCCCTCTGCGGTAAAAAAGGAGGGGAAAAAAAAAAATGAAGGGTTTTTCCCCCCTTTTAAAAAAATTTTTTGCTTTTCAGGATTTTTATGAGGAATGGGGTTTAAAGGGGGGGGTTTAGTTGTTAAATTTTTTTTGAATACCCAAGTGGGGGAAAAAATTTTAAAAGGTTTGGAGGGCTGGCCCATGTTTTTTAAAAGAAGAGTATGAAACCTTTAAAAGGTTGAATAAATTTAAAAGGTTTAACAAAATTTTAAAGGAAAATTTTGTAAGTTGAACATACAAACAAAAATTAGTTAAAGAGGTAGAGGCCGGTTTGGGCCCCCAAATTTTTATAAAGAATATACAAGGAAAAGGTCCAATTAAAAGGGGAATTTCGTAATGGTTTTCTTAGTTTATACGGTACAAAGCCTTTGGGGGGAAAAAGGGGTGGTACAAAAGGGGGGGGGGGTTGGGGGTTTTAAAAAAAAAAAAATTTTTATGTTTAAAGATTTTAGGGGGGAGAAAAAATTTTTAAAATCCAAGAAAAAAGGGGGGAAAAAAAGTTAAAAAATCGGGGAGGGAATGGGAAAGG
>NW_026473311.1:0-5000 GCF_026875155.1 Cherax quadricarinatus | reverse complement strand
TAAGGGAGAACCACAATTTTTTAGTTGAATAGGTTGGTTGTACATTTTTGGGTTGTAAAAAGTATTCTAGCAATTTTAAAAGATTTATCAATTACGTTTCTTGGGTATTTCAAATCATTAGCTATTTCATAAATTTTGGATATTTCCTCATCTATGAACTCTAGACTACAAATACGTAAAGCTCTCAAAAACATTGATGAGAAAACAGACAGTTTAACTCTATCTTGATGTGTACATATGGACAGTTATTTGTAGGTTTTCTGTAAATTTTAAATTTGAATTCATTATTATCCTTAATAATTGAAACATCTAGAAAAGGCAATGAGTTATTTTCTTCAAACTCAACAGTAAAATTTATAGAATGGGCTAAGCTATTTAATTTGCCAAGGAAATGGTGTATATCTACATTCTTGGGCATAAGACACAAAATATCATCAACATATCTGAACCATTTAGCTCTATTAGGGAGGGTTGTGTTAAGCAACCTTGTTTCAAAAAATTCCATGTATAGGTTACTAAGAACAGGTGAAAGAGGATTTCCCATTGCCATACCAAACATCTGAGTTTAAAATTTATCATTAAATACAAATTTTGCATCAACAATGCAAAGTTTAATAAGTTTAATGATAGTAGGAACTGGCAATGGTAAATCATAATTAACGAGTTCTTCAGATAAAAACTTAATAAATCATCAACAGGAAGTTTCGTAAACAAGGAAGTAACATCAAAACTAACCATGTTAAAATCATTTAAGTCAGTCAAGGAGTTTAATTTATCAACTAAATCTATGTTATTTTTAACATTAAAGTAGGAAATTTTGCCAACAATATGGCTCAAAATGTCAACAAGCCATTTGGATAATTTATGTGAAACTAATCCTATGGAGCTAATAATTGGTTACTAGCTCCTTGGTCCCGGCATTTTGGTCACCTCTTAAGACACACGTGGCTTACGGAGGAGGAATTCTGTTCCACTTCCCCATGAAGATAAGGAAAAATAATAAAAAACAAGAACTATTAAGAAAATAAAAGAAAACCCAGAGGGGTGTGTATATATATATGCTTGTACATGCATTTGTAGTGTGATCTAAGTGTAAGTAAAAGTAGCAAGACGTTCCTGAAATCTTGCATGTTTATACACATATATTATGCAAAAATCGCGAACAAGCTATGCAGGATGCATAACAGCCACACAGGGAGTTGAATAATAGCTATAGGCAATCTACACATCATTAGGAGCTTGGAAAGTTGCAGAAACGAGTTAGAAACCTCAACAGATTCGTTCAGAGGGATGCATGTCAAGACTGAGGGTAGGAGAGGCAAGAACCATACAGTGCCCCAGGTACACGAGTGCCTAGTGCCAGACAGATTGAGTATTATAGTAATAGAGGATAGTCAATCCACAATCAAAGGTACTGGAGTGGTTAACTAGTAAAATTAACATTGGTAACATAATGGTTATCAAGATTATCAGTTGAAATTCAGGGCAATATAAAGAACTTAACATTCTGAATACAGATGTGTTTAGCAATTGTCTTAGGGAAATTCCACGCACTTAAGAAAAATAGTTCAATGGTAAACTCACTAAAGGGTAGACTAACGATCAAGCCTCAAGAGAGGAGACATACCCTTAGTCTTAATTCCTTGGAGTCGAACCCTGCCAGCTAAGACAATCCAAAGCATTCAAATAATAATCTGGTTTTAGACTGTGCATGATAGCCTCAGTTTTAAAGGAATCAAACTTCAACAACCCACTACTACCGTTATATGATGAATATTTATCGTGTTTAATAACTGCAGATTCACGAATATTTCTTTATAGCCATGAAGTGCATGGAACTATAACCTTTGCCTCAGACCACTTATCAGGGTTATTACAATCTCGTTTGTGGTTGAATATCGCATTTAATTCTTGATGTTGTGCAATTCTAACATTCAGAGGTTTGCCAGTCTGCCCCACATAGGATAAGTTGCAGCCTTAGCACCCAGTTCTGTACATACCACCTACATAGCGTTTCGAGAAATTCTTGATCAGCATACTCTTAACAGTCTGTGAATTCTTAAAACAACTTATATATTGAGTCTCTTTAGGGCATTCGGTAGAACTGATAAATTCTCAATGTATGGTAGGACAAGCGCATTCTTTTTGTGAGGAGGTTATTCTAGGTTCAGTTCTATAAGTTTTTCTAGCTGCCAACAAAGCAGTTTCTACAAACTCCTTGTTTTATGGTGTGTTCTCCAAAGACAAGTGCAAATATCTCTGCATTTTGGAGGAAAGTGACTCAGATCCAGAGCCAGATCACCTGGAATTGCTTGTTAGTGGCGATGAGTACTTGCCACCGGATGCAGAGGTGTCAAGTGTTTATGAGGAGGATTACAGACCATCAAAAACGCGAAAATTGTCACTGACCAGTACCAGGCAAGCTACTTAGATGCAAGTTGTGCAGCAAACACAAACATCATGTCACATCCTCATTTTTCTGTGCCATATGCAAAGTAAATATATGCATCAAGAAGGATAGAAATTGTACAAATTAGTGATCTAGATTGATTGTTCTTTCTCAGGAAACTCAGGATTGTGGGAATTGAAAGTTATACCCCTTTGCAATGTGTCGATGTTGCTACTTGGTTCATTTTTGTATTTTTTAATACTTACAAAATGTTTGAAAACAAGTTCAATTTATGTTTTTGATACTGTCTTTTTGTATAATTAATTTAAAAAATAGTTACTTGGTGTTTTATTAACAATTGCAACTTTACAACATTTAAAACTGTTCACCCTTTGGTAGGCAAGATCTTCTTTTGTCGGTCATCGCGTATTGGCAATTGATCGAAAACAAACTTTCACATATTCATTTCTATGGACTCATTTACCTTACATTGAGACACTCGATCTACTCATAGAAAATACATTTCAAAATTCACAATTTTTTGAGTCTTGCTAAACAAAGTCCGCTGGACTTTGAAAAGGCCATTGATAACATGCCCATGCACTCAGACCTAGGCCCAGACTCGTGGAACTCTACTGTTCCCTCCTACAAACGCTCACTCCTCAAAGCCCATAAAGCTGCACTCAAGTTAGAATTTCTAAATAAGTGCCTAGGTGAACAGGTCCTACCGAAATCCCTACTGCAGAACAGGTTGGCTACTACACCGCTCGATCAACTACACAGGTTAGTGCTCTTTAAAAATATTGAACTAGTAAGACATGAAAAGAATATGTTTTTCTTTGAAATGAGAAAAGAACCAAGAGGGTATTCTTTAATAAGATTCCCCCAGGTTGGCATGACTACTTGTTTGATTACATTTATAGGGAACCTAGAAGAGTTAGATAAAACACCGAACACAATCATGCTAGGAAGTTAAATAATGTCATAGCACAGAGTTGTTCGACCACACATGCGAATCCAGAGTTTGTTATGAACCTGTCTAGCAAGGAATTAAACAGAGATCAACAGGCAGCACTAGGGTTTGGATTAGGCTCTGCGCCCTCAACTAATGATGTTAACTTCGTAGACTTAGCAAAATCGTTTTGCATGCTGGAAAAACACGGTAACTTGACCCCTGATACATTTAATATATGCAAAGGTATGGTATATGGAACTTTACTCCAGCCAGTACTACCCAATTGCCCATTAAGATTCGCAAAAGCTTACAAAGAACTCAATAATGATCAGACTTTGCACCTCTCACGAGTGATAAATCTTAAGTAGCTGTTATTTTTTGGACAAAACTGAATATTTAGAGAAAATGGACCATCTATTGATTGATAATGAAACATATGAACCGCTCATTAAAAATCCCACTGACCAAGTCAACAGCCATTTTAATAAACACCTTAAAACATTATTGAAAGGGAATGATGAATTAAATTAAATATCTGTCGGCTAGTCAGCAACTCTACCGTATCTATATGGAGTAATCAAGACCCATAAGTCAGGGTACCCAGCACGTCCTATTATTAGTTCAGTAGGCTCAGAATTATACAACCTATCTAAATGGTTGATTAAACTTCTAACTTCCATGGTCGGTAAGATCTCAGACGCACATATCAAAAATAAAGTTGACTTCACTGAAAGGATCCAGAAATTAAATGCTCTTCATGACTTTACCCTAGTGAACTTTGATGTCACAGATCTGTTCACCAAAGTCCCTGTCCCTGACTTGCTTTCGTACCTGGAAGAGGAACTAGAAAACTTCCCCATGCCCTACCCCACGAAAACAATAATTGAATTGATAAAACTTTGTGTTATTGATTGCAGATTTGTGTTTGAAGGGAAATACTACGCTAAAAGTCAAGGCACGGCAATGGGAAATCCCCTTAGCCCCTTACTCAGCAACCTGTGCATGGAATTCTATGAGACCAGACTTCTTAAAGGCATTCGCACAGATAAAACTAGTTGGCTCATATACATAGATGATGTTCTTTGCCTTTGGCCTAACGATTACAACATTGATGAGTTCCTACCCAGACTCAATGACCTAGTACCTTCCATTAAGTTCACCACAGAACATGAAAGAAATAACGCTTTGCAGTTCCTAGATGTTTTACTCCATTGTGTAGATGGAAAATCAAATTCACAGTTTATAGGAAGTCCACCAATGTGTCGTCATTCATTCACTACTATTCCACCAACGAAACCAGGATAAAAAGGAGTGTGTTCCACACAATGTTCTTGAAAGCCTTACGCATCTGCAGTCCAGAGTACTTAGAGGATGGCATTAGCAAGATATTCAGCATAGCCACAAAACTGAGATATCCTAGGGATTTTGTCGAGAAGGCACTAATGTCAACAAGAGACTTTCTACAGGACTGAACCTAAGGAAGTGATGGCCAGGAAAATGTACTAGTTTTACCATACATGAGAATCTGGTTTGTGCGTGAGGGACTTAAAAAAATCAATACAAACCTACTTTCAAGAAACCGGGGACTGTGAAACAAAGATTTATTAAAAAAACCCGCCAAAAGTTTGGGGTTACAAGGTCCCAGTATCATATTCT
>NW_026473310.1:0-10499 GCF_026875155.1 Cherax quadricarinatus | reverse complement strand
ACCCCCCCGTGGACCAATAAAAAGGATGTTTGGGTTAGCTGAGAGGGGGTATTAAATGATATACTTTTCGGAGGCTTCTTAGTTTATTGTTAAGTAGTGGTGGGTTACACAGGCTTGGGTGTGTTTGTGCCATGGCCGGGCAGGGCCATGCCCACGAGAGAGAGATGAGAGTACTTGTGTGTTGAAGCCAGGCCGCTGTGTGAGTGAGAGCGAGGCAAGTCTGGGCATACTGAAGTGGCAAGGCCTATAGGTGGCAGCACTTGAGTGGCGCGAAATATGAACTAAGCTGGCAGACAGCATGGGCTGTCTGTGCAGACAGTACAGGCTGTCTACACTGGCGCCCGTATGCTGCAGCAGTTATCTGATTGATGTGCGCCTCAGGAGATATGCTCGGTGTTATACTCACCCCCAGATCTTTTTCCTTGAGTGAGGTTTGCAGTCTTTGGCCATCTAAACTATATTGTGTCTGCGGTCTTCTTTGCCCTTCCCCAATCTTCATGACTTTGCATTTGGCAGGGTTAAACTCAAAGAGCCAGTTGCTGGACCAGGCTTGTAGCCTGTCCAGGTGTCTTTGTAGTCCTGTCTGATCCTCATCCGATTTGATTCTTCTCATTAACTTCACATCATCTGCAAACAAGGATACTTCTGAGTCTATCCCTTCCGTTATGTCATTCACATATACCAAGAACAGCACAGGTCCTAGGACTGACCCCTGTGGAACCCCGCTTATCACAGGCGCCCACTCTGACACCTCGTCACGTACCATGACTCGTTGTTGCCTCCCTGTCAGGCATTCTCTGATCCATTGCAGTGCCTTTCCTGTTATGTGTGCCTGATCCTCTAGCTTTTACAGTAACCTCTTGTGAGGAACTGTGTCGAAGGCCTTCTTGCAGTCCAAAAAAATGCAGTCGATCCACCCCTCTCTCTCTTGTCTTACTTCTGTCACCTTGTCAAAAAAACTCTAGTAGGTTTGTGACACAGGATTTTCCTTCCCTGAAAACCATGCTGGTTGTCAATTATACACTTGTTTCTTTTCCCGGTGCTCCACCACTCTCCCCCTGACGATCTTCTCCATGACCTTGATACTATACACGTTAGTGATTCAGGTCTGTATAGTGCTTTCATGTCTGTCTCCCTTTTTAAAAATTGGGACTACATTTGCCATCTTCCATACCTCAGGGAGTTGCCAGTTTCAAAAAGATGTGTTGAAGATGTTGTCTGGTCCCACCGCCTTTGAGGGGTCAAGTTCGCCATAGCAGCTTCTTCACCTCCTCCTTGGTTATATGTACCTCATACAGCACTTGCTGGTGTACCCCCCTGTTCTGATTTCCTGGAGTCCTACTGGTTTCCTCTGTAAATACTTCTTTAAATTTCCTGTCTGTCGTTGCCTGTCCTGTCTCTCTTTCCTTCCACTGGGTTTTGTCTTGCTCTCACTTTCAGTTGTTCCTTTCCTTTCGTTTTCTGTCTTGATTGAGGAACACTTTTTGATAACCTGGAGAGTCCTTTAACAGTGGTATCTGTTGTAGTATCCTGTTCCGTACCACATCTGTCTTGAATGTCAATCTGATTGGTCGATTTTTTTTCCCTCGAATACCCCCAAGTCCGTGAAAATTTTCTACCTGAGACATGTCCCTCTCTCCTGTTATTGCAATGATGTTCTTAATCTCTGTTTTTCTCCCAATGCTTTCTTTCATCATAGGTCTGCCCTTCAGCCTCCTGAAGCCCATGAATAATTATTGATCTCTCCCTCTCCTCTTCCCATTTCTTTTCCCTCTGTATCTCTGGATCTGATTTAAGCATCTCCTTTGCTGTTTCCCTAATCATCTCCCAGACACCATGATGGCCTGATATTACTACTTTCATTATTTACTTAATCACTCGTTTATGACCTTATCACTACACTGCTGCTATAACCAACCAATATATGTATTTGTTAATATTTCAGATCACACCGTTAACCCAATTAACTGTTTGTATATTTTGTGTCAACACTGCAGCCAGCAGCCTGATCAGCTGACTGCTACCCTCCTTCACTCACCATTCATTCAAATTTAAATTGTAAAATTCTTGATCTTATCACATTATTCGCACTCTTGAAAGCTATTACACTCTTGTAGGTATGTTCACTGATTCACTCATGTACGATGACCGCTAATAATATCTTAGGACAGCCACTAGAACGATAAATCCTGGGAGCACTATTTAGCGATACTGCTTCACGTACTCACCTAGTTGTACTCACCTAGTTGAGGTTGCGGGGGTCGAGTCCGAGCTCCTGGCCCCGCCTCTTCACTGATCGCTACTAGGTCACTCTCCCTGAGCCGTGAGCTTTATCATACCTCTGCTTAAAGCTATGTATGGATCCTGCCTCCACTACATCGCTTCCCAAACTATTCCACTTACTGACTACTCTGTGGCTGAAGAAATACTTCCTAACATCCCTGTGATTCATCTGTGTCTTTAGCTTCCAACTGTGTCCCCTTGTTACTGTGTCCAATCTCTGGAACATCCTGTCTTTGTCCACCTTGTCAATTCCTCTCAGTATTTTGTATGTTGTTATCATGTCCCCCCTATCTCTCCTGTCCCCCAGTGTCGTCAGGTTGATTTCCCTTAACCTCTCCTCGTAGGACATACTCTTAGCTCTGGGACTAGTCTTGTTGCAAACCTTTGCACTTTCTCTAGTTTTCTTTACGTGCTTGGCTAGGTGTGGGTTCCAAACTGGTGCCGCATACTCCAATATGGGCCTAACGTATACGGTGTACAGGGTCTGAACGATTCCTTATTAAGACGTCGGAATGCTGTTCTGAGGTTTGCTAGGCGCCCATATGCTGCAGCAGTTATTTGGTTGATGTGCGCTTCAGGAGATGTGCCTGGTGTTATACTCACCCCAAGATCTTTTTCCTTGAGTGAGGTTTGTAGTCTCTGCCCCCCTAGACTGTACTCCGTCTGCGGCCTTCTTTGCCCTTCCCCAATCTTCATGACTTTGCACTTGGTGGGATTGAACTCCAGGAGCCAATTGCTGGACCAGTTCTGCAGCCTGTCCAGATCCCTTTGTAGTTCTGCCTGGTCTTCGATCGAGTGTATTCTTCTCATCAACTTCACGTCATCTGCAAACAGGGGCACCTCAGAGTCTATTCCTTCCGTCATGTCGTTCACAAATACCAGAAACAGCACTGGTCCTAGGACTGACCCCTGCGGGACCCCGCTGGTCACAGGTGCCCACTCTGACACCCCGCCACGTACCATGACTCGCTGCTGTCTTCCTGACAAGTATTCCCTGATCCATTGTAGTGCCTTCCCTGTTATCCCTGCTTGGTCCTCCAGTTTTTGCACCAATCTCTTGTGTGGAACTGTGTCAAACGCCTTCTTGCAGTCCAAGAAAATGCAATCCACCCACCCCTCTCTCTCTTGTCTTACTGCTGTCACCATGTTTATAGAACTCCCGTAGGTTTGTGACACAGGATTTCCCGTCCCTGAAACCATGCTGGCTGCTGTTGATGAGATCATTCCTTTCTAGGTGTTTTCCCCCATCTTCTCCTGATAATCTTCTCCATGATTTTGCATACTATACATGTCAGTGACACTGGTCTGTAGTTTAATGCTTCATGTCTGTCTCCTTTTTTAAAGATTGGGACTACATTTGCTGTCTTCCATGCCTCAGGCAATCTCCCTGTTTCGATAGATGTATTGAATATTGTTGTTAGGGGTACACATAGCGCCTCTGCTCCCTCTCTCAATACCCATGGGGAGATGTTATCTGGCCCATTGCCTTTGAGGTATCTAGCTCACTCAGAAGCCTCTTCACTTCTTCCTCGGTTGTGTGCACTGTGTCCAGCACTTGGTGGTGTGCCCCACCTCTCGTCTTTCTGGAGTCCCTTCTGTCTCCTCTGTGAACACTTCTTTGAATCTCTTGTTGAGTTCTTCACATACTTCCGGTCATTTCCTGTTGTCTCTCCTCCTTCCTTCCTTAGCCTGATTACCTGGTCCTTGACTGTTGTTTTCCTCCTGATGTGGCTGTACAACAGTTTCGGGTCAGATTTGGCTTTCGCTGCTATGTCATTTTCATATTGTCTTTGGGCCTCCCTTCTTATCTGTGCATATTCATTTCTGGCTCTACGACTGTTCTCCTTATTCTCCTGGGTCCTTTGCCTTCTATATTTCTTCCATTCCCTAGCACACTTGGTTTTTGCCTCCCTGCACCTTTGGGTAAACCATGGGCTCATCCTGGCTTTTTCATTACTCCTGTTACCCTTGGGTACAAACCTCTCCTCAGCCTCCTTGCATTTTATTGCTACATATTCCATCATCTCATTAACTGGCTTCCCTGCCAGTTCTCTGTCCCACTGAACCCCGTTCAGGTAGTTCCTCATTCCTGTGTAGTCCCCTTTCTTGTAGTTTGGCTTCATTCGTCCTGGCCTTCCTGCTTCTCCCTCCACTTGTAGCTCTACTGTGTATTCGAAGCTTACAACCACATGGTCACTGGCCCAAGGGGTCTTTCATATGTGATGTCCTCGATATCTGCACTACTGAAGGTGAATACTAAGTCCAGCCTTGCTGGTTCATCCTCTCCTCTCTCTCTTGTAGTGTCCCTTACGTGTTGGTACATGAAGTTCCCCAGTACCCCCTCCATTCTTAGCCCTCCAAGTATCTTGGCCCCCCTGTGGGCCAGTTTCCCAATCTTCTCCTTGTGGAAAATCACCCAGTCAGGAGCTTTCCCCTGCAGCAGAGCTCTTCTGGCCCTTAGCCGTGTGTCAACCATCGCTCTATTGCTCTGTCGTACTTTTTCCCTTGGCCCTCCTGGTTGTGTGTGTGTGTGTTGTGTGTGTATGTTTTGTGTGTGGGTGGTGTTTGTGTGTGTGGTGTGTTGTGTGTGTGTGGTGTGGGGTGGTTCACCTAATTGTCACCTGATTGTAGTTGCAGTGTCGAGTCACAGCCCCGGCCCTGCCTCTTCATAGTCATAATAATCTCCTCCCGTTCCATGAATTTTAAATGCCTTTTCTTTAAGCAGTGTATGATCCTGCCCCTTTCTTCGTCACTTTTTCCCCACATTCCACTTCCTTACAACTCTGTGATGAAGAAAATACTTCCTAACACACATTCGTCTCTCAACCCCTTTAGTGGAGAGGAGGTGCTGCTGCTGCCCCCCGGGGGTGTCGGTGGCATATTTTTTTCACAAAAAAGGCAAGGTAGTGGGCGTATAAATACTGTCTGCATTGAATTAACCTAGAGGTGAACGGGGCCATCAATGGGTTTGGTTCTGCCTGCAATAATCGGATACCTACGAAAGCCAATGAGGGATTTTGGACTTTCACTGAACGGGAGAAGAGGGGTTTTTTTTAAAATTTAGTTTGGCAAATGTGTAGGGCGTGGTGAATAGTTTCAGGAAGTGGCCCTACCGTTAATATGCTGTGATGGTAAGGAGATGATGTATCAAATATTACACATGGGTTAAGATCAAAAAAGTGCCGTTCGAGACGGATGCTTGAATCCCTTTTTACTATGTGTAAATACGGGACAATACATCGGTCATGCAGGAAGGTGGTCAGCGGGGCCCGTATGGGGGGGTTACCGGGGTACATACTCTGTCAAGATGACGCTCAGAACCCATTCCTCTAGGGCGAGGAAGATTTCGAACTCGGTTTTTGTGCATACGTGGGCGCAACGTTGCGTTTGTGCTGGCATATGATCCCCGGGCGCACATGTAAAAGCGAGTGGTGAAAAAGACTCAGCAACGACGAGATGTGGAGGAAAGGGAGAGGTAAAGATCGCCGTATTCGACCTCCCTCAGCAGGTTTGACATGGGTGGGAGGTTGGGGGGCCGAAAAAAAGGAGATGGCAGGGGCTACGCAGGGGACGACACATTCCTGGACGTTGTACAAGTGCTGGATGGGGTCATCGGGGAAGTGAAGGTTTAATGATGCGGAAACGTCGATTGTGTCGATTTGGGAAAATTTTCGGGAATGAGGTCCTTGTCGGATGTTGGTACAGCCCTGGATCTTGGGTTGCCGTTGAGGAGGGCATGGTGATGCCAGCTCGGCCCGAAGTGTGTGATAAGGATGCCCCTTGGTGAGAACGTGGAGGTGGAGGTTCTCATGGCACTGCGTGGAGACTTGATGCAGGGCGAGGGTCGATGCGAAAAACGTTTACAGTGCTTTCTGATTCCACGACGTGCTTACCTCGCACAACGGCCTGGGGAAAAAACATGGGGGGATGCCATGCGGGGAGGTTTTAAGTGGCATCAGGGAGGGGGTTGGGTAAGTGTGCCCCGAAAGGGGGGGGGGGGGAAAAAAATTGCAACGAAATGATAGGTGATAAGTCGATAGTGTCAAGAGGGAAACCCCCTTTGTGGGTTTTTAAAGGGTGCCTGAAAATTGAACATCAAGGGCTTGAGGATGCAAAAGAAACCCGGGGAGGGGGTTTTAAAGGGAATTTTTGGTGCGCCCATGATTTGACTAGTGTTTTTTGGGCAGAGACAATTATAGCCCGGGGTTTAAGTTGAAGGTGGATGGATAAAATTTGTGTATTTTGACCCTGCAGTCAGATTGAAAGGGGGTGTGGCCATTTTGGTGAAAGAAACTACCCTTTGGGTTGCCCAGGTTTTTTGTGAAGGGGGAGGGGGGAGGGTGATTCGGGGTGGAGGGGTTTTTTAGGGGTTGAAACGGGTTTGACGTTCGGTGTGGGGTAGGGCCCGGGAAAGAGGAAAATGTAGGGGTAAAGAAAAAATTCGTGAGGGATTTTCTGAAAATTTTAAATTTGCTTTGGAGTCCCGGGGGGTTTCCGTGATGGGAGGGTTTTGAACTGCGTGAAAAGGAGAAAGGATTTAAAACCGAGGGGGGCAGGGCTTTGTTTGAGAATATTGGGAGAATTGTTTTGGGGGTAGGTTTTGTTTGAGTTGGGGGAGGGGGGGTGTGGCCCAAAACTTTTAAATTAAGCATGGGTAATGCAGCTGGGCCCCTCGATGTTTGAAACGTGCCCAGGACAGGGGTATACAAGTGTGGGGGTAATGGCCCGTAAAAATTTCCCGGATAAAAGGGGGTTTTTTTGGGGGATATGGGTGGGGGGGGGTTGCCAAGAAGGTGAAAAGGGGTTTTTGGGAAAGTTGAATGAAAATTTTTGGGCAGGAAGAAGAACCTCGACAGCCCATTTGTTCAATTGTGGGAGGAGTTTGGTGGGGGAGGCACCCCAGGGAAAAGGGATCTGGTTTAGTTGGTGGAAATCTGTGGGGAAAATCTCGTATTAGGGAATTTTATATTCTATGGGAGGGGAAAAATACCAGGTTGAAGTATGGGGGACCAAATTTCCCCCCCCCAAACTTGAGGGGCCCGTTAAAAGCTTGCACGCGTGGGGGTGCTAGTTTTTCCTTTGGGGGACGATTAAATTTAGGGGTTTTAAAGGGAAACCCTATTAGGGATTTGGAAAAAGAAAGATTTTATGGCCGCGAGTTTTTGGGTGGGCCGGGAAGAGGTGTTTTTGGGGTGGGCAGGGGGCCTTTGGGAAGGGGGTTTGAGAAAGACGCGTAAGGAATATTTGGGGACGGAGATAAAGGGAAATTAAAATGTTTTTATGGGGGGATGGAAGGGGATAGGGGGGGGCAGGGTTTTTAGTGACGACAAGGGTATGAGTGGGTACTAGATGCATGGTTTTTGGTCATATACACAAAACGTAGGGGATTCGAGATGAGGGTTTTAAAAGGGAAATTTGGGGGTTTTGTGCAATGTGAATTGGGTGGGAAAAGATAGGTAACCCTTAGAAAGGTTTTGATCAAAAGAAATGAGATTTTTTCCCGAAAGCTTTTTCTGGTGCAAGTTTAGGTAAGGGGCCAGGTGTAGATGGGTTTCCTAAGGGTTTTTTTCGTTAGGGTTTTTGGGGAAGTATTGAGGGGTTTTTTAGTTAGGTTTTCAATGTAATGAAGGATATGGGGAAATGGGTGAGCACAAAAGATGCTGTCGTGGATTAGTTTGAAGGTGGACAGACTATGGTAGGGGGTTTTACGAGCAATATCGCTTATTGGGGCGATTATAATTATTGCACGGATATTAGGGAATAGAATAAAAAAGGTGATAAAGTAATTGACAGAGGACAATAGGGACCGGGAGGACAATGTATGAAGGGCATGGAGTTTTAGAAGTTTTATAACAGAGGGGGGAGTTGGGGGGGGGGGGTGTTTTGGCATTGGATTGGGAGCACTTAGATAGTGTAGAGGATGTTTTTATGGAGGTTCTGCGTTGGCAGGATTCGGGAGGGAAATTAATTTTGGGGAAAAAACTTGTATCAGGGAGCTCTATGAGAGTACGGGTTAAAAGGAAGGCTAGGTTTTTTAAACATTAGATGGGGGGTTTGCGGCGGGAGCCCTCGTCGCAAATTTTTTGCTTTTCCCCCCGCCCTTTTTGGGCAGTTGGGTGGAGTTCGAAAGTGGGGGGGTTATAATGAACGGAGGTTCGGCCGGGATTGGGGGTTATGTGATCAGACTGTATTGGTGAGGGATGAAAAGGAATTTAAACAAAGGTAGGAAGGTGGGGAGTTTTGGGCGAGGCTACGGGGAGGAAATTAATGGGCCCCCCCCCAAAGTCTAAGTATATGGACCAGGCAAACGTAATAGAGGTGGGCTGTAGGCGGGGGGGAGTGTGGTGATCAGCTATTGTTTTGTGGGATAGGTACTTTAAAGAAGATAGGGTCCGCAAGAGGTAAATTGATCGCACCGTGGATGGGGTTTTGAAAAGATTGGGTGGTTTGAGGACGGCGCAGCAAAACGTTGCATCAGGGGGTCATTGTGACGAACGCCCTTTTGTTAGCAGCTAGGGCACTGGTGGCAATATACCCACTGAGGGTTGGAGGTGCAACGTTGAAAAACTGGTTTTTCCCGTTTTAAAGGGGGATCGGGGTTTGTGACTGGCAAATAAGGGGTGGTGATTTCCCTTTCCAGGGGGGGTTATACCTTAGAAAAGCGTTATGAGTGGAAACTAAAATGCGGCTATTTGGGGGAGGGGGGGGCGGGGAAGAGGGGCTAAAAAAGGACTGTTATGGATATGCAACGTGGTGGGGGGGAGGGGTTTAAAGATTGGTGAGGCCATGTTGCCGTTTTAATGACGGTGAGGGATCCAAGTGCCCAATTTAGGTTTTGAGAGGGTGGGGTGGGTCTGTGGTGGCGGCAGTTTAGGGGGGGATACCCCATGTATGCGTGGGGGAATATCGGAAATGTTAAAGGCAATTGCGTGTTAAAACAGGTGTAAGAGAGGTAAAGTTTAGGTTTCTACATGAATCTTGCCGTTGGTGTTGTTTTAAATTTGGGAGAAGGGGAGGCAAAGGGGTGTGATGTTTGGAGACTATTTTTTTATCTGTTTTTTGTAATTGTCTAGAAGCTTGAGGGTATGGTTAGGTTGGGGAGTTAGGTTAGTGGGTGGGGAAGGGTTTCAGGGGTAAGGGTGTTAATTTAGATTAGGTGGGGGAGTCAGATGGGGTGAATGCGTTGCGTATTTGGTCATGATTTTTTTTATACGTCTTGGGGTATGGGGAGGTGGGTGTGGAGGGTAAAGGTGTTAGGGAATTTTAAGAACTGTTGAAAAGGGATTTTATGGGGGAGGTGGAGAAGGTTTTGAGGGATGGGTTTAAGTTTAAAAGGTTTAGGGTTTAAAGTGGGGAAGTAAAGGGGGGAACGACGGCTGTTCGAGTGGGGTGGGGATGGTTTTTAAAGTTTTGGTTGGATTTTTATGATAATTTAGCTTTTCCTTTTTAATTGGGGTGTGGGTTTTTAAAAGTTGGGCCCTTTTTGGGGAAAGATTTTAAGTAATTACGAGTGTATTGGGGCACTACAATTTGGTTTAAGTGGGGGGAAGGGGGGAAATCTTCAGTATTTGTGGTGTGGAAAAAGGGTTTCTTATTTTTGGGGGAGTGTCTTAAAGATGTTAAAGAAAACCAACAGTGGGGTTTTAAGGGATGATAGATGTTTGAAAATTTTGTGGGAAAAAAGTCCCGGGGTTTTTGTAGGTTCTTCTGAAAACACAATTTCTGTTTCAAAAGGGTCCCCCCCAAGTGAATAGCTGATGGTAACGGGGTCCCTTTTTTAATATTTGGAGAATTTTGCACCCAAAAAAGGCCTAACTATTTAAATGTTTTTCAGTGCCTGGTTAAGATTATTAGTAATGCCCTGTGACCCGTATGTGCAGGGTAGGTTATAATTTTTAAGTACAGCTGTTGGTTTCCCTTTATATTTAATGTTTCAAGTCACTGTAAGATAATGTAAGGTAATAAAAAATTTAATATTGATTTTTTGCAAATACACATTTTTGAGACTTGTTGAGCAGGTAGAATATGAGTTCAAGAGCGGTGTAATTATGTATTAAACTGGTATGTGTATTAGGTTGAAAAAGTTTGGGTGGATTTCACCCCTGTTTTAGAATAGAGTATATTATCCTTGTATGCTAGGGAAATTTTCATAATTGTTACTTTGAGCAAGTATATTAGCTCTTATGTATGTATTGTTTTGTTGGTATTTGAGGGGG
>NW_026473309.1:0-11058 GCF_026875155.1 Cherax quadricarinatus | reverse complement strand
TGCAACCCATACTCCCGCACTTTTAAGCATCCCGTTTTATAAAGTTATATATATATATAATTAATTTATAAAGTTATATATATTTATATTATATTTTTATATTATATATATATATTTAATATTTTATTATTATATATTTTAAATTTTTATATATTATATGAGAATAATACCTGAGTAACAACAAGGAATATTTATTATTATTTTGCTTGAAGAATTAAACCCGTGTGGGTGGGTTATTCAGAGCAAGGAGTGATGAAGACTCGAACCTCCATCCGAGAATAGCAAGAGAGGCTTCACCGAACGAGGAAGCGCGAGAAAGTACAGAGGCTGGACTTGAGGATGCTGCCGTAGTTGTGGAAAAGATCTCTTATCCTAGAGGAAGGTAGAATATCGGGAGATGTTCGCAACATCCACGATACTGAAGGACACAGACACCGTTTATTCCAGAGATGTTGTACGTACGTCTGCACAGTTCTTGTACATTTGTGTGCATGAAGTACTGCTTGCACACAGATGTACCTAACTGTATACAGGTATGCACAATTGTACACAGGCGTACACCGTTATTGTAGCTAGACAGGTGTTCGGCTCTTGTAAATCGAAGTAAGTTATTGTAAACTAGGGTACAGCTGTTAGCTATATGGTGTACAGTCGCACACATATGCATAGGCGTTATATAGAGGTGTACACAGGTGTACATAAGCGCTATGTAAAGGTATACACAGGAATGCAGGCGTTATATAGAGGTATGTAGGTATTATAAAGACGTGTACACAGGTACATAAGCGTTATAAAGAGGTGTACACAGGTATATAAGCGTTATAAAGAGGTGTACACAGGTATATAAGCGTTATAAAGAGGTGTACACAGGTATATAAGCGTTATAAAGAGGTGTACACAGGTATATAAGCGTTATAAAGAGGTTTTACACAGGTATATAAGCGTATAAAGAGGTTGTACACAGGTATATAAGCGTTATAAAGAGGTGTACACAGGTATATAAGCGTTATAAAGAGGTGTACACAGGTATATAAGCGTTATAAAGAGGTGTACACAGGTATATAAGCGTTATAAAGAGGTGTACACAGGTATATAAGCGTATAAAGAGGTGTACACAGGTATATAAGCGTTATAAAGAGGTGTACACAGGTATATAAGCGTATAAAGAGGTGTACACAGGTATATAAGCGTTATGAAGAGGTGTACACAGGTAGTGTGATCATGAAGAGGTGAAGGGGGGATAGAGAGGGGGGGGAGGAAAGCACTAATGACACTCCCCTTGCAGAATGTAATTGTGAAAAACATAATGTGTTTTTATAACGCCTTCATCCTTAATCGCCAGTAATGTGCGATACTTTCATTAAAAACTTACACTCATTATACAAATCTGTCGCATAATTAGACGCATATCAAAACGATAGGGTTGTAACCCTCCCCCGTCGTGTCAGATTTATAATTCGGCCTTCCTGCCGGCGGAGATAGAGGCGATTTTTGCCCTTTTCAGAGGGAGCTTTTCTCAGTTCCTTCTTGACTTGAGGTTCCAGCGTGTCATTCGTTTTGTGTACGAAGGCTTGATAAGGGGTCCAAAATGCCGGTCGTTTTTTACCTGACATTGGCTCTTGTGCCCTATGGGCGGAGGGGCGAAAGTAGAGCAGAAAAATAGAGGTTGGTTAGTGTTGTTGAGGCTGGCAGCGAGTGATATTACACCACTTATCTTGGAGCGATTACAACAAGACGAGACGTTGTGAAAACTAGACTCGCTTTCCATTATTTTTCAACGTATGATCAACTTTGGAGGTGGTGTTGGGGAGGCCCGAGCGTTCACATTGGCTGCAGCCGAGCGAAACTTTCTGGCGCCGCCCCAAGCTCTAAGACGGGGGAAAAAAGCAAAATGAAGAGGCTATTTTTCCTAATCTAATATCCGGGTAAGCTGCATCAAAGACATAAAGCCAGGACAACAATTACCAACACATGACTCAAAGTCAAAGTGGCCGCCCACCCTCTGCCCGACCTCACCCTGACCAGGGTGACAGCCTACCCTCACCCTGACCAGGGTGACAGCCTACCCTCACCCTGACCAGGGTGACAGCCTACCCTCACCCTGACCAGGGTGACAGCCTACCCTCACCCTGACCAGGGTGACAGCCTACCCTCACCCTACTCAGAGTGGCCACCCGCCCTCACCCTGTCCAGGGTGACCACACACTGACAACAAATGACTCATTTAACCTAGCAACTAGCTACTTAATAGAGTAACATAACAAGTTACAACTGACTTAATATACCTTGATATGTCGCTGTTTAAAAAATATTCTAATTATATTACTACGCATCTTGACAATATACTGAAATTACATTATAGGAACCCAGTTTTTAAGACTTTTTAACTTCGAACAAGGCAACAAATTGTATATATACCGAGTGATATTTATTACTGTGCTATATATATATACCCTGAGAGGTGCATATCTCTTAATATCTCAGGTTTGTATCTCTCGTTGCATATACACTGACAGGTGTTTTTGGCATGGCTATGGGAAGGCCCCTTAATGCTGTACTAGCCAATGTATTCATGGAGAACTTCGTAACAGAAGAATTTTGGTCCATCATTCCCATCACAATGACTTGACATCTTGGTGATGTATCCTAGAAGCCCAGATATCCATCACCATCTTAGCTGGATTAACTCGGGTAAGTCCACCTTGACGTCCCCCTCTGTAGGACACAGGATAGTGATACTCTTTCCTTCAAAGTATACCAACAGATCCCTGCCTGTCTTCAAGAGGTAGCTGTACAGGCACTTAAAATCAGTACCTAACCATCCGGGTTGCGGTTTGTACGTCGGTTTACGAGCTACCAGCAATAACAGCCTGGTTGATCAGGTCCTGATTCACCGTGAGGGCTTGTCATGAAGAGGGCCGCGGGGTCATCGACCCCCGAAATACCCTCCAGGTATATAGGAAGCTCGCTAACAAGGATGACCTGATACACTGTTATTCTCACCACGAAACACACCAAGAGAGAGGTGGTAACACTTTTTTCTAAGATCTCTCCACATTTCCAGTCGAGAGTTCACTTAGAAATGCTCTTACAATACAAAAGCCTTCACTTGCCTTCAATAGCCATCCTTTTCATCCAGGACTGCAGACACAAGGCTCAGTCTATGCTACAAGTCACTCCCACTGTAAGGGCCATTATGAAGCACCCAGTACTCCCATGTTGTGGTTGACAACACAAATAACACGTAAATAGGAGAGAGAAGCTTATGACGACATTTCGGTCCGACTTGGACCATTTACAAGTCACTTATGACTTGTAAATAGTCCGAAACGTCGTCATGAGCTGCGGGGTTATCTATTATTTCAGTCACGGTACTGTGCCTTTTCGTTCATTTTTACTGTTTTTCCCTCTCATGCGCCTCGGCTTTACATAGCAAAGTGTCTGTATATTGCTCTTGCAATTAGCCTACATGGCAAGTTGCTCTGTGAATGCGCTTATGTACGTTCATATTATCGTAGTGAGTTATAGATCTACTCAAGATTCTAACTTTATTCCTGTCATTCTTATTCATTATTTCCTTATCTCCTATCGTTATTTCTAACACTTGACACAGACATACCCAAAGTTACATTCAACATTTTCTTCCATCATCGTGTTACCATTCGGTTATAAGAGAAGATTATAGTGCATGGCTGATAATTAAGACGTGCAACAGTTATGTATAGATAAATGGTTCAGAGAACCGACAAGTTGATAAATTAGACACATGTGCAACTCTTGGGTATCTTTAATGAGGAAACGTTTCACCACACAGTGACTTCATCAGTCCATACGAAGGATTAATGGACTGACTACATCGGCTCAAGGCTGAGGGACTGATTACTTCAAACTACTCCTATTAGTCACCATTATCCTCTGTATGGACTGATGAAGCCACTGTGTGGTGAAACGTTTCCTCATTAAAGATATACAAGCAACAGTTAAGTACATATCTTTATTCCGAAACGTTTCGCTTACACAATGGGCTTCTTCAGTCGAGTACAAAAGCGTGAGTAGAAGCAGTAAAGATGTAAAGACGATGTCATCAGTCCATCACCCTTGAAGACGGAGTTTTGAGGTGGTCAGTCCCTTTGCCTGGAGAAGAGTTTTGCTCCATATAGTCTGTTCCAGACTGAGGATGGAGAGAGAGAGAGAGAGAGAGAGAGAGAGAGAGATCCAATCTGAAGGGTCATCTTTCCTCGCCCTAGTAAAGTTAGCTGACCCTTCTCTCAGCTAAGCCCTTATTATCTAGCCCGGCTCTCCCGGCCCTGAGGGCCCACCCCTCCGCCCTCGCCCAGTCACATTTTCTGCTCCCACGCCATAGCCCTTAATTATATCATTCTAGTCATCGAGATAATTAGCTTCAAATGAAGGTATTAATGGCTGTGTGTGTGTGTGTGTGTGTGTGTGTGTGTGTGTGTGTACTCACCTAGTTGTACTCACCTAGTTGAGGTTGCGGGGGTCGAGTCCGAGCTCCTGGCCCCGCCTCTTCACTGATCGCTACTAGGTCACTCTCCCTGAGCCGTGAGCTTTATCGTACCTCTGCTTAAAGCTATGTATGGATCCTGCCTCCACTACATCGCTTCCCAACTATTCCACTTACTGACTACTCTGTGCTGAAGAATACTTCTAAATCCCTGGTGTTCATCTGTGTCTTTAGCTTCCAACTGTGTCCCTTGTTACTGTGTCCATCTCTGGAACATCCTGTTTTTGTCCACCTTGTCAATCCTCTCAGTATTTTGTATGTCGTTTATCATGTCACCCCTATCTCTCCTGTCCTGTGTGTGTGTGTGTGTGTGTGGTGTGTGTGTGTGTGTGTGTTTGTGTGTGTACTCACCTATTTGTGGTTGTTTGCAGGGGTCGAGTCATAGCTCCTGGCCCCGTGTGTGGTGTGTGTGTGTGTGTGTGTGTGTGTGTGTGTGTGTGTGTACTCACCTATTTGTACTCACCTATTTGTGGTTGCAGGGGTCGAGTCCTAGCTCCTGGTGTGTGTGTGTGTGTGTGTTGTGTGTACTCACCTAGTTGAGGTTGCGGGGGTCGAGTCCGAGCTCCTGTGTGTGTGTGTGTGTGTGTGTGTGTGTGTGTGTGTGGGGTGTGTGTGTGTGTGTGTGTGTGTGTGTGTGTGTGTGTGTGTGTGTGTGTACTCACCGAGTTGTTTACGGTTTAAAAGGCGGAGTCAGCTCCTGACTCCGCCTTTTAAACCGCAATCGCCAACATCATTAGTTCGCAGCCTCACGGGTCCTATCATACCTACTCTTGAAACTGTGTACTGAGTTTGCTTCAACCACTTCACCATTTAGCTCAGTCCATTTACTTACCACCCTGAGACTAAAAAAAAAAGTATTTCCTAACATCGCTGTGGCTCACATGTCATCTATGACATCTTACTAGTATGCCTCTCATGTCAAAAAAAGTTTTTCCCTATCTGCTCCGCAAAAGCTTCTAAGTATCTTGTATGTCGTAATCATGTCTTCCCCAATTTTCTAGGTACAGTTCCTTTAGGTCTACCTGGAGGTAGACTCCAGGTAGACCCCGCGGCCCGGTCCACGACCAGGCCTCCCGGTGGATCAGGGCCTGATCAACCAGGCTGTTACTGCTGGCCGCATGCAGTCCAACGTACGAACCACAGCCCGGCTGATCCGGCACTGGCTTTAGGTATCTGTCCAGCTCTCTCTTGAAGGCAGTCAGGGGTTTATTGGTAATTCCCCTTATGCTTGGTGGGAGGCTGTTGAACAGTCTTGGGCCCCGAACACTTATGCTGCCCCTACTTTTAACTGGGGGTATTTTGCATCACCTGCCCAGTCTTTTACTTTCGTAGGGAGTGATTTGTGTGTGCAGATTCGGGACCATTCCTTCCAGGATTTTCCAAATGTAGATTATGATATATCTCTCCCTCCTGCATTCCAACGAGTACAAGTCAAGTGCTTCCAAGCGTTCCCAGTAGTTAAGGTGCTTGACAGAACTGATATGTGCAGTAAAGGTTCTCTGTACACTCTCTAGATCCGCAATTTCACCTGCTTTGAACGGAGATGTTAATGTACAGCAGTATTCCAGCCTAGAGAGAACAAGTGATTTGAAAAGGATCATCAATGACTTGGCATCCTATCATTTTCTTTGCACTTGTGATCGTGGCACTGTTGTGATCCTTGAAAGTGAGATCCTCAGACATTACTACTCCCAGGTCCCTTACATTATTTTTCCGCTTTATTGTATGACCAGAGTCTGTAGTATACTCTGTTCTAGTTATTATCTCCTCCAGTTTTCCATAACGGAGTAGTTGGAATTTGTCCTCATTGAACATCATATTGTTTACCGTTGCCCACTGGAAAACTTTGTTTATATCTTCTTGGAGGTTAACCGCGTCCTCAGCAGATGACAGCCTCATGCAGATCCTAGTATCGTCTGAAAAGGATGATACGGTGCTGTGGGTTACATCTCTGTTTATGTCTGATATGAGGATGAGGAACAGGATGGGGGTGAGTACTATGCCTTGTGGAACAGAGCTCTTCACTATGGCAGCCTCCGATTTAACTCTGTTGACCACTACTCTTTGTGTTCGATTGGTTAGGAAGTTGAAAATCCATCTCCCCACTTTCCCAGTTATCCCTTTAGCACTTATTTTGTGCGCTATTACGCCATGTTCGCATTTGTCAAACGCATACCAAAGTCAGTGTATATTACATCTGCATTCTGATTTTCTTCCACTGCATCCAAGGTCATATCATAGTGATCTAGTTCAGGGACTAGTCTTATTATAAGCCTTCGGACCTTTTCTGGCTTTCATATATGCATGTTCAGGTTAGGGCTCCATACTGGTGCTGCATACTCCATGACGGACCTGAAATATGTCATGAAGACAGTTCTAAAAGTCTTTACTGAGGTTTCTGAAGGCACTTCTGTAATCACTGATCCTCGCACATACTGTGGGTGTTATTATATGTATGTGCACCTCTAGCGATATCCTGAGTACTCACCTATTTGTGTGTAAGGGTCGATTCATAGTTCCTGGCCCCGCCTCTTCGCTGGTCGCTACTAGGTCCACTCTTTCCCTGCTCCATGAGCTTTATCGGACCTCTTCTTAAAGCTATGTATGGATCCTGCCTCCGCTACAACACTCTCGAGACTGTTCCACTTCCTGACAACTCTATGACTAAAGAAGTGCTTCCTAACATCCCTGTGACTCATCTGTGTGTGTGTGTGTGGATTGAGCCGAGTGGAAGAGTGGTGTGGTGGAGTGTAGTGATGGAGGAAAGGAAGGAGGGAGGGAAGGGGGGAGGGAGGAGGGAGATAGTTGTCTCCCTCACAACCCTCGCCCTTCCTTCCTCGCTGACACACAAGAGACTCATATTTGTATTGTATCAGCTACGTAATTCAATCATAACAAAAGCTTCGCAATGTCCCGGCCTGGCACACAGGCGCAACCCACGGAGGGTGAGAAGAGGAGGAGGAGGAGGACGAGGAGGACGAGGAGGACGAGGAGGAGGAGGAGGCGGAGGAGGAGGAGGAGGAGGACGACGAGGACGAGGAGGAGGAGGAGAAGGAGGAGGAGAAGGAGGAGGAGGAGGAGGAGGAGAAGGAGGGAGGAGGAGGAGGAGGAGGCGGAGGAGGAGGAGAGGAGAGGCGGAGGAGGAGGTGAGGAGGAGGAGGAGGAGGAGGAGGAGGAGGAGGGGAGAAGGAGGGGAGGAGGAGGAGGAGGAGGCGGGGAGGAGAGGAGGGAGGAGGGAAGAAGGAGGGAGGGGGCGAGGAGGAGGTGGGGAGGAGGAGGAGGAGGAGGAGGAGGAGAGGAGGAGGAGGAGGAGGAGGAGGAGAGGAGGAGGGAGGAGGAGGCGAGGAGGAGGAGGAGAGAGAGGAGGGGGAGTAGGAGGGAAGGAGGAGGGGAGGAGGAGGAGAACGAGGAGAGGAGGAGGAGAGGAGGAGAGGAGGGAGAGGAGGAGGAGGAGGAGGAGGAGGAGGAGGAGAGGAAGGAGGAGGAGTAGGAGGGGAGGGGGAGGAGGGGAGGAGGAAGGAGGAGGGGAAGAGGAGAACGGGAGGAGGAGGGAGGAGAGGAGGAGAGGGAGGAGGAGGGGGGATTAGGAGGAGGAGGAGGACGGGAGGGGGAACGAGGAGGACGAGGACGAGGAAGAGGAGGATTAGGAGGGAGGAAGGAGGAGGGGAGGAGGAGGAGGAGGAGGAGGAGGAGGAGGAGGGAGAGAGGAGGAGGAGGGGAGGAGGAGGAAGAGGAGGAGGAGGAAAAGGAGGAGGAGGAGGAGGAGAAGGAGGAGGAGGAGGGGAGGAGGAGGAGGAAGAGGAAGGGGAGGAGAAGGAGGAGGAGGGAGGAGGAGGAGGAGGAGGAGGAGGAGGAGGAGGAGGAGAAGGAGGAGGAGGAGGAGAGGAGGTGGAGGAGGAGGAGGGAGGAGGAGGAGGAGGAGGAGTAGGAGGAGGAGGAGGAGGGGGAGGGGGAGGGGAGGAGGAGGAGGAGGAGGAGGAGGAGGAGTAGGAGGAGGAGGAGGAGGAGGAGGAGGAGGAGGTGGAGGAGGAGGAGGAGGAGGAGGAGGAGGAGAGATTAAGAGGAGGAGGAGGATTAAGAGGAGGAGGAGGAGGAGGTGGGGAGGAGGAGGAGGAGGAGGAGGAGGAGGATTAAGAGGAGGAGGAGGAGGAGGAGGAGGAGGAGGAGGAGGTGGGGAGGATGAGTTGGTAGTAGTGGTCATGATAGTAATGGTAACGGTGATGACTGTAGCAGTGATCATACAACTACCAACACTGCTTCATACAACAAGCCAGCACTGCCTCATACAACACCCTCAACACTGCCTCATACAACACCCTCAACACTGCCTCATACAACACCCTCAACACTGCCTCATACAACACTCCAACACTGCCTCACATAACACCCCAACACTGCCTCATACAACACCCTCAACACTGCCTCATACAACACCCTCAACACTGCCTCATACAACACTCCAACACTGCCTCACATACACACCCCCAACACTCCCTCATACAACACCCTCAACATTTGCCTCATACAACACTCCAACACTGCCTCACATAACACCCCAACACTGCCTCATACAACACCCTCAACACTGCCTCATACAACACTCCAACACTGCCTACATAACACCCAACACTGCCTCATACAACCCTCAACACTGCCTCATACAACACCCAACACTGCCTCACATAACACCAACACTGCCTCATACAAAACCCTCAACACTGCCTCATACTAACACTCCAACACTCCCTCACATAACACCCCAAAACACTGCCTCATACACACCCTCAACACTGCCTCATACACACTCAACAGTCACAACACCCAACACTGCCTATACAACACCCCCCAACACTCCCTTCACAAAAACCACCTCAACATGCCCCCAATAACCCCCCAACACTGCTTCATACAAACACCCCCCCAACACTGCCTCACATAAAAACCCCCAACACGCCCACATAAACACCCCAACACTGCCTAAACATAACACCCCAACACTGCTTCATACAACACCCCAAACACTGCCTCACATAAAAACCCCAACACTGCTTCAAAACAACCCCCCAACACTGCCTCAAATAAACCCCAACACTCCCTTCATACAAAAACCCCAACCTCGCCTCACATAAACACCCAACACTGCCTCACATAAACACCCCAACATTGCCTCCTACAACAACCCAACACTGCCTCCTACAGCAACCAAAAATGCCTTCACACAACAACCCAACACTGCCTCCTACAACAACCCAACACAGCCTCCTACAACACCCCAACACTGCCTCCTACAACAACCCAACATTGCCTCCTACAACACCCCAACACTGCCTCATACAAAACAACCCAACCCCTCCTACAACAACCCAAAAACTGCCTCCTACAACACCCCAACACTCCCTCCTAACAAACCCAACACTGCCTCCTACAAAAAACCCCAAACTGCCTCCTCAAAAACCCAAACACTGCCTCCTACAACAACCCAACACTGCCCTACAAAAACCCAACACTGCCTCCTAAAAACCACCCAACACTGCCTCCTACAACAACCCAACACTGCCTCCTACAACAACCCAACACTGCCTCCTACAACAACCCAACACTGCCTCCTACAACACCCCAACACTGCCTCCTACAACACCCCAACACTGCCCTCCTACAACAACCCAACACTGCCTCCCTACAAAAACCAACACTGCCCCCTACAACAACCCAAACCCCCCTCCTACAACAACCAACACTGCCTCCTACAACAACCCAACACTGCCTCCTACAACAACCCAAAAACTGCCTCCTACAACACCCCAACCTGCCTCCTACAACACCCCAACACTGCCTCCTACAACACCCCAACCGCCCCCTTTAAAAACAACCCACACACTGCCTCCTACAAACACCCCAACACTGCCTCCTACAAAACCCAACACTGCCTCCTACAACAACCCAACACTGCCTCCTACAACACCCCAACACTGCCTCCTCCCAAGAAGCCAACACTGCCTCCTAAAAACAACCCAACACTGCCTCCTACAACACCCCAACACTGCCTCCTACAAGAAGCCAACACTGCCTCCTACAACAACCCAACACTGCCTCCTACAACAACCCAACACTGCCTCCTACAACAACCCAACACTGCCTCCTACAAAAAAACCAAAAACCTGCCTCCTACAACAACCCAACACTGCCTCCTACAAAAACCCCAAACACTGCCCCCTTTACAAAAACCCCAAACACTGCCTCCTACAACACCCCAACACTGCCTCCTACAAGAAGCCAACACTGCCTCGTACAAGACATGAGTGATTCAGATACAGTACACAGGAAGTACATCCTACTATACCATGGCTGGAACACTTCACAACTGCTCGCAGTTTGGAAGAAATGTTAGACAATGTTTCAGTTCATCCAGGATCACCTTGGCGATTTGATAATGGTCCTGGATTACTCTTGCGACGTGAAAAATGGTCCTGGACCTTTCGACTTCACATTTAAACCCGGACACCCCGAAACCCGTGTGCTGCTTCTTCCCAAAT
>NW_026473308.1:0-11051 GCF_026875155.1 Cherax quadricarinatus | reverse complement strand
TAAAAAATTTTTTCCAGTAGTCCAAACTCATATTATTTTATAAACAAGCGTCCAACAATTGTTTGAGTGTGCCTTTTGATTCTAAAAACAAAATTAACTTTTTTTAACTATTTAAAAAACCCGACAGCAAAAAATAACCACCAAAATCTTTCCCCATCACTGTTAAATTTCAAAAAATTACAGAACCTGAAACCCTTACCCTCAATATCGTCAACAATCATTAATTTGTATTATCGATCCCATATCAAAAAACCCAAAGATCACACAATGTTTCGCCTTTTAACAATATTTATAGACTGCCCCAAAGGGAATTTAAAACCCCAAATAATATGGACCAAATTGTATTTAAAACCCGCATCATAAGTCTACTGTACTTTACATAAGGTACCCGATACATTATTGGTTTTTAATATGGGGAAATCAAAAAATTCAGAAATCTGCTCGCTTGGCTCATTAACCCTAATAATTTAAATTAATTCAAAACCCAGGTCCCCCGGGGGCTGGGGGCAAAAAGCCCCGCTTACCACGGGGGCCCCGGGTTTCGTTTCCCCGGCGGGTGGAAACATTTGACACTTTTCCTTACCCTGTTTTCCGTCCCCGAGCAAATGGGTCCCCTGGGTGTTGTCGACTGGGTGGGTCGCATTGGGGGGACAAGATTAAGGACCCCAAGGAAAAAAGTTACAGCCCCCGTGACCACACTTTTTGGGTTTTTGGGGGCACCCGGGGGTTTTTAAAAATCCGAACGAAATTTTTTTTATCTTATTTAGGCCAGGTTGGGGGAAAAATGGAAGGAAGGGAGGGGAGGGTTGGAAAAAATGGAAGGGGTTGGGGAGGGTGGGCAGGGGGGGGGTACGGGAGTGGCCCGCCACTTGGGCGTGATGTGCATGGGTACTGCGGGGGTTTGTGGAGCGAGATGTGGGAGGGGAGGCAGCAGTGTCGTTGGAAAGGCGGGTACTCGACCCCGGCGGGAGAGGTGGTGGTGCCGGGAAAAAAAGGGTCGTTTTGGAGCCCACCCCAGCTTTAGCTAAATAGAAAAGTGCGGGGGAACTTTGCTGGTGGGGGTGGGGGGTTGTTCGGCCCCCCTCTCTGTCTTCAGGCGAGTACCTTAGTTCGCAACAACCATTAGTATGAGGCGGCGCTCCCCTTTTGGGGTATCAACATGGGGAAAACAGTACGGAGAGTAATAAATCTGTTTAGAGGGGTTTGTGGTACGTTAAGTGGAAAACGGATTTCCTTTCCTAACATCATCGGGGGTAATAGGGTATTCCCAAACGAGGAATTGTATGGCGTCCCCCTTAAGGGTTTTAACAAATTTTTGTGAAATTTCTACAGTCGTTACACAAAGAATTGTCACTTACCGGGGAAAAAACCTAGTGTAATTCAACGATGGATTTTGTGTACATGCGTCTTAATACTTCACAGGGGTAAGGTAGGGAAAATGTACCCTTCGAGGCACGGCTTAGGGGCCTGCAGGTTTTTTTTTGAATTTATGGGACAGTGCATTCTGCAAAAATGGGGGGGTGGAGGGATGGCCCCATATGAAGGAATCCCGGAAGGTTCTTACACCCTTAAAATGACCTTAACAAGGATCCCATCTAGTTAGATGCGGTTGAAAACACAGGTTTTTGTATATGCTGGAAGGAAAACATGTCGTCTATGTAGTTTTATGAGCACAGGCAGCCCAGTGCCCAGGAGGGGGGTTCTCGAATTCTCGACCCCCAATTTGTGATTCCAGTCGTGTAATTTGGTGCCTGGCTCTGATGCTGGGGGCCCGGGGAATGACCTCTGGAGCGAAGAGGTCGCCCGGGGAGGGGGGGGGCGGGGGGCATGTGCATTTCCCCCGGGGGGTCGGGGGAGTTAAAGGGGGACTCTGAGGGCTTTGCCCGGGGAAGCTTCAACCCAGGAGGGTTTTTGGCAGATGGATCAAGGATTTTTTGGATGGGGGGAAACCCCTGTGCAAAAGGTGTCCTAGTATGTGAAGCGGAATTTGGGGGGACAACAAATTTTTGGGAAAGATTTGGGTAAGATTGGGGGGGAGATGGGTGGCCGTGGAGGTACCCCGGGAGGAATTTTTGAGGGTGTATGTGTTTAAGTGTGAGTTTGGGAAAAACGAACTGCGGCATCGAGATAGATAGGTCTTAACCCCGGGAAGGCCGGGGAAAAATCGGGGCAGCGGGGGTGGAGCCAGGCACTAGTGGAAAGGGGTGTGCCGAGTTGAAATTTTGGAAAGGAGGGGGAATGTTTGACGGAAAACCGAGGGGCAAAGGAACCGTAATATAAAAATTGCGGGGGAAAACCCAAGCATGGGGGAAAGCCGCCCCTTCGTAATTTTAGTGTGTCCGTTAATTTTGGACTAAGATGGGTCAAGAAATTTTGGGGTTGGAGTGGTTTTTAAGGCGGTTTATGTTGACATTGCTTTTTGAAGGTAATCCAGGGGGTAGTGTGTGAGGGTGAAAGGATTCGGATGTATGTCCAGGGGTTTTGAAATTGAAAGGGGGGGACGTTGCGGAAAAGGGGGAAAACCCCCCTTTTGCGGTCACGGTTTGGGAAGAGGGGGGGGGGTGGGAGGATGTGGGGGGGGAAGGCGTCTGGGTGGAGTCGATTTAGTTTGGGGAGTTTAATCCCGCAATAGTAATATCGGGGGTAAAATAGATTTTGTCAGAGAATTTGCTGTATCACTTGAGAGGTTTCCCTTAAAAACAGTATGGAGGTGTTTGGAATTGTTGTTAGGAGGGGTGATGCAAAGAGAGGGGGGGTTTGTGTGTGAGTGGCTGGGGGATGTTTTGCGAGATTTTGGGGGGTTTTTGATGGGGTGGGGAGGGGGGGTTACCTAGTGGAGCATCGTTCGTTAGGGGTATGAAGCGCGATTAGACAGAATTTATATTAAGCAGGGTATAGTGTTTGGGGGTCAAACCTTCGTGGGGGGTTTTCTGATCACAGAGCGGTAATAGCAATTTGATGTGGGAGGAGTGGGGTATTTATTTGGGTACGGAAATTAAATTAAGGCTTTTTAAGGGGGGGGGGGAGGGGCCTTTTTTCAGGTGATTGTGGTTCCCTTTTTTGGGGGGCTAGGAACAGGGAGATGACTTTAGATTGGGGAAAGCAGGCAAAACCTGGAATAGCGATTTTTTTAAGGAGGGGACGAGAGGGGGGGCGAGGTGGCTTTTTGGGTTGAAAAATTATCGGGAGGGACGTTGCAAGTTTGTTATGTTGGGGGAGGTGGAGGAGGGAATTGGACGTGCGGAGGAATAGGAATAACAATGATAGGTTTGATGCTTAGGGTTAGGGCGGGTTTTAGGGGATTTTTGTGGGGTGAAAAAACCGTCGGGTTTTTTTACGTAAATTTGGGGACCGACGAGTGTAACCCCATTCTAAAAAATTGGAGACAAGCCCGGGGTGGGAGGGTACCAGGGGGTTGAGTTTTCCAATAGGAAAGTATGAGCTCTATGCTGTAGTTGGTTTAGAGAGAAAGGAGTTGGGGGAGGGGGGTTCCGGGGGAGGGGTTTTTTTTTTGAAGGGGGGTTCCATAGCCTTTTAAGTGGCAGGAAAGTGGGGTTGGGGGTTGGTATAAGTGGGTTTGAGGTGGAAAGGCAGTTTTCGGGATGATCCGGGAAAAAACACCAGGGATAGACGGTATACCAAATTTTTTTATAGAGCACATGGGGTGTATTAGGCGTGTTTTGTTAGGCTATTGGACCTTGTTAAAGTGGGAATTTGGGGTACGAAAGAAGGGTGTCATATTTTGGTGCCAAAAAAGGGGGGGGGGGGGTTAGGAGTTGAGTGCTTAGTTTTCAAAATCTTTGATGGGTATTAAAGGTTTTTGCGAAAATTTTTGGGGAAAAGACTGAAGAAGGTTTATGGGGTCGGTGATCATGGGGACCGTTTGGGACCCCCGGGGGGGGATGGGGTAGGTCATGGTCGATGGGGTTTTCCTTGAGGGTGTATAAGGGAGGTATTTAGGTTGATTTGGGGAAAGCTTATGATTATGTGGAAGGGAATTTTTTATTTAGAGTATGGGGTGGGGAAAGGGTTTTGGGGGGGGGGTGGTTTGGAAAGGGTGAGGCTTTGTATGAGAAAGATCAATAGAGACAGGTAAATGGGGGTTGGGAGTTTGTAAGAGGGAAGGGGTTTAAAGGGAGGGGGTCCACTCTCCCAAATACTTTCTGTATGCAGAACCCTTTTTTTTTGGTTGATGGTGGGGTGGGGGAAAGGGTTTGGGGGGGAGGGAGGGTATTGTGGGAATATTGTTGGGTTTGTAGATGATACAACTGTTTTACTTTAAAGAGATTTAAGATTTAAGAAAGTGGGAAAAGGGTTTAAATTTAATTTTTGGGAATGCTATGGGAGAGGTTAAAAAACGAAATCCGGTTGTTGGAGGGGAGGGGCTTTGGGGAGGAGGGGCCCCTTGGGGGGGGGGGGTTTTTTTTGGTTTTCTGTAGATAGGCTAAAAAATTTGTGGATTTTTTTTTTTGGCAGAGACAGGAGAGCAGGGGGTTTAAATTTAGAAATGGTAAGGGCAGAGCTTTTATGGCTGAGGGGTTAAGGGCCGGGGGATGTAACCTTGATAAAAGGGTTGTGGTGGTAAATACGCTGATTAAGTAAGGTGTGGGGAGTGGGGGAAATTTACCATTAAGAAGTCAGGATTTAGGAAATGCAAAGAAAGGGTCTTAAGGGATGGTGGGCTATGGGAGGGGGTGGGTTTGGGGAAAAATGTGTAATGACTGCGGTAAGGGAGGGGGGACTGGGTTGATTGCATTAGGGTTTAGGGTGAAGGGGCTATGTGAAGCGGGGTATATTCGGGAGCGGGGGGGGGGGGGTCTTGGGGGGGGGGGTGATGGGGGATATCCGCAAAAGGTGGGGGTTTTCAGGGACTTGTGGAGTGTGAAGCATTTGGGGGGTTTTTGTTAAAGGGTTTCAATGTTAAAAAACTCAAAGGGAAAACGGTTAGGGGTGTGGGCCGTCGCAGGGAATTAATGCAAGGGATGGCAGTGTATCCCCAATGATTTTGGGGTGATAGGGGGAATTTAGTAAATTAAGAATACCGGAAGAGGAGGGGAATTAGTAATAATTTCTTTGGGGGCGTTAGATCGAAAGAGGTGCAAGAGAAGGGTTTTGTGAAAGAGGCGTTTTTCGCTTTTTTTGGGGAAATTTTTAACGGCTTTTATGTGATATTTTGTTCTGATTGGAGGTGGTAAGATTTTGGTTTTTAAGAGGGGTTTTTTTTTTATTGGGGGGGGGGAAAAATTCACCCCCTTGGGCTTTTAAAGTTGAATGGAAGGGGTACCCAAGAGGGGGGAAGGGCTATCGTAGTAAAAGTTGATTTTTTGTTGTTTCTTGGGGGATGGGGAGGGGGGAGGGGGAAATTTGGATAAAAGCGCTGGCGGCGAGTTTTTATAGGGGCAGCATTGGAACAAACAATTATATGGGGGAAGGTGGGTTTTATTTTTCCGGGGGGGTATCTGGACTTTTTTGTTGAACGTTTACTCCTTTGAGTATTGGGGGAAAAGGCAAGGGGTTGGTCTCTTCAGGGTGCGCCCCTGGTGTGATTGAAGCCGGTGAGGTATGGTTGATTGGTTTTTCCGGTGGTTGATGTGGGTAAATTTATTGTAGGAGATGTAGACCTTATATTTTTTAAAATACGATCAAAAAATTTTGTGATTTTCGGTTTTTTTCCCCCTTTTTGTTATAAGAATCATTTTTTAGGGGGTTTAAATTTTTATGTAAAATGTGGGTTATGTCTTATATATTTTTAATTTAAGATAATTTTTTCCTTGTCTAACCTCTTTTTTATTTTTTTATTGAAAAGTACATTTGCATAGTACGAAAAATATAAGTATTTGATGGGGGGTTTTTAAAATCCCCCTTTTTTTGTATGGAAGGTCCTATTTAAAATAGAGTGTTAATCAGTAACATTATTTGTGTAGTGTAGGGTGTTTGGGGAAAACATGTCTATGGTATATTCTATCATAATTGTAATATTTGTTTATTTAGACAAGTCATTTAGCGATTTTTTTTCTATGTATGATTTAGGGTTCTTATGAATAAATGACTACAGGGATGTGTTTTAATGGTATATGTTTTCAATATGACTGCAGGACTCGTTCCACATGCTTATAATGACCCTGACTTTTTTGTTTGGAATTGTGGGTTGGGGGATTTTAGTAGAATTGTTTTCAATGGCCATTCATTTGGGAAATTAAGTATGTTTTAGAATGGGGGGCTGTACATACGGGGGGGGGGGGGGGTAGAAGTGCAGCTGTGTCGGGAAGCAATGGAGTATTTTAAAGGGGGTTTGAAAGGTTTTTGTGGATTAATAATATATAAATAACAAGTGGAAAAAAAAAAGCGATTGTAGGGTTTTGGGTTTTTCCCTTTGGGTTTTAAAATTTAAGATGAATATTGTTATGATCTTGTGTTTTACTTAACATAGTTACATTGGGTGTAAAAGTAATGAAATGGGATTTATAATTTTGAGTAAGACGAAATGTTTCTTTTATCTATTTTAAAGTATTGTGTTGTTTTAATAAAAATATAAAAAAAAAATGCCCGGCAGGAGTGGCTGGTGGTGCCCAGGAAAAAAAGGGGGGCGTTTTGGGCACACCCCCGTTTTCCAAAAAAGAAAATGCGGGGAAAATTTGCTTTGGGGGTGTTCTTTACACTTGATCGCGACTGCATTGAATCTTGTTCTGGAGAGGGTAGCACGTTTTTTGGTGGAGTTGGAATCATATGCTGGTTGTTGAGTTGGGGAGATTATTTCGTTTGTCCAAAAACGGGGGCCTTTTGTGGGTCTTTGTGAAAGCCGCCCCCCCTCAAGGAAGGGTTCCCTTTATGTTGGTGAGGGGGTCTTGATTTGGGGAAATTTGGGTCTGTCTCCCGTTCCCCAATTTAAACCTGAATCCTTCCCCAAACCCCCCCCCCCAGGCCTGTATAATCCCCTGGGTTTTGCGCTTCCCCCCTTTATTTAAAAAATAATAATGTGGGAAAAACCGCGAACATTGGTTTTACCTGTGACATTCAGATGAAAGGTATTATGTTGTTTGTTGTGGCTTTAGCCCTGATATTGCAAAAAAAAATGCGTGTGTTGATAGATATAGGGGAAGGCTTTGTTTGCCCGGGACTAATATTGTTTTTAGAGGGGGGCCCCAGCTGTGCCCTCCACTCCAGAAGTGTTTTGAGTTGGTGTACATTTTCCTGTCATTCCATGCTCAGCTTTTTTTTTCTCCTTGCTCAAAAAAAACTCTGTCTCTGGAGTGGTTCTGGCCTACCATGGTTTGTTTCCCATAGTCTAAGTAATCAGTATGTCCTGTGCCCTTGTGCCTGACAGTATGTAACATTGTCATTCCTGACTGAAGAGTGACACATTTCAGGTGAAATAAATTACAAGATTTGCATTCTCATGTTGTCATGTGGGCGAGAGCATGTTTTGGATGGGTCAATTTGCACGTCTCACCTATTTTTCCCAGATATCCATGCCTGCAGATACCCAAACTTAAGAATTATATAGAATTTTGAATTTCTGTTTACCATGATTTTCCTGGCTGCGTTTCCTACTGGGTACATTTTTTTCTGACTCCCAACTATCTACCGCACCTGTTCTAACAATAGTGCGTCCATTTGTTTCATTGGCAGTGAATCAACCTATTCCGCAAGAATCATCCATTTTTTTTTTTTGTTTTTTTTTTTTTGCCATCTCCAATAGTATTGCTAGTTTTTGTAACACTGAATCGCATCTCTATGTCTATACCTATGGCTTGTTAAAGAACTGCACACACCTGTCCTGTGGCAACCCTCCTGACATTTCACTTACTGTGCACCATCTTGACACACTCCCTGTAAGGGTGCACCGCTCTTGACACTCACTGTACTTTGCACTCTCTGACACACACTGTGCTGTGCACCTCCTCTTGACATTCAAATGTATGTGTCACCCTCTTGAGACAACACACTGTACTGTGCACCCTCTTGACACTCACTGTACTGTGCACCATCTTGACACACTCTGTAATGAGCACCCTCTTGACACTCACTGTACTGTGCACTCTCTTGACACACTGTGCTGTGCACCCTCATGACATTCAATGTATTGTGCACCCTCTTGACACACTGTACTGTGCACCCTCCTGACATTCAATGTATTGTGCACCCTCTTGGCACACACTGTACTGTACACCCTCTTGACACTCACTGTACTGTGCACCCTCCTGACATTCAATGTATTGTGCACCCTCTTGACACACACTGCACTGTGCACCCTCTTGACATTCAGTGTGTTGTGCACCCTCTTGACACACACTGTACTGTGCACCCTCTTGACATTCAAAGTATTGTGCACCCTCTTGACACACACTTCTGTGCACCCTCAGGACATTCAATGTATTGTGCACCCTCTTGACACACTGTACTGTGCACCCTCCTGACATTCAATGTATTGTGCGCCCTCTTGGCACACACTGTACTGTACACCCTCTTGACACTCACTGTACTGTGCACCCTCCTGACATTCAATGTATTGTGCACCCTCTTGACACACACTACTGTGCACCCTCTTGACATTCAATGTATTGTGCACCCTCTTGACACACACTGTACTGTATACTCTCTTTACGCTCACTGTACTGTACACTCTTTATTCTTAATGTGCTATGCACTCTCTCTCAATACTCACTCTACTGTATGCTCACTTTTCACTCTACACTCACTCTACACCACATGACAGTACTGGAGAAGGTCCCTAGCAGGAGTCACTGACTGACAAAAACTAGCACTATACCCTGGAAATCGGCATCCAGTGCCGGCATCCCTCGTTCAGGATATATCCCTCTTCCTACTATTTTTTTCATGAATACCCAGCTGGATACAAACAAGTAAAGTATATAAATTAATGTTAGTCATTTTCTCAAACAGGTGTGAGATTAACACTTCACTGCCAGTATAATAATCATCAAAACAAGTGTATGTTTGTAAGTCCGTAGCTCGATTGCTAACGCATTCAGCTCACACACTGATGTCTGCAGGTCGATCCCGGTAAGGGTGGGAAACATTAGAAACGTGTTTTCTTAAGGCACCTGCTGTCCATGTTCGCCTGGGTACCTGGGTGTTAGTCAACTGGTGTGGGTCGCATCTTGAGACAAATTGACCTAATTTACCAGAAATGCTCTGCATAACGAGGGTCTTTCTGTAGCAGTATATTATTTGATGTCAGCTACGCCTGTATTCCTTGTACATGCACTTGTAGAAATAAAGATTATTATTATTATTATTATTATTATTATTATTATTATTATTATTATTATTATTATTATTATTATTAGTAAGTGTGCGGAGTTTCATCCATTCTCTTGTTGGAATACTCCAGACCTTGCTGAACCCAGATCTTGCTTAAAAAACAGGCCATGCTAGCAAATCCAGACCTTGTTGAAAAATCCATACCTTGCCGGAAAACTAAAGACCTGCTAGAAGATTCAAAACCTGCTGGAAAACTTCACACCTGCTGGAAAGTTCCAGAACAGGAAAACTCCAGACCAAGTGGAAAGTTCTAGACCTGGAAAGCTCCAGACCCGCTGGGAAGCTCCAGATCTGAAAAACTCCAGACCTGTTGGAAAGCTCCAGACCTGGAATACTCCAGACCTGCTGGAAAACTCCAGACCTGGAATACTCCAGACCTGCTGGAAAGCTCCAGACCTGGAAAACTCTAGACCTGCTGGAAATATTAAATGAGGTGTATCCGATGATGGGAATTTAAAATTGCTATACATGTATAATCCCACTAACACAACTAAGCGATATTGATATTAAATATAACCAAAATAGGAGTATTTCTCTTCCTGTGTATATTCAAACCTCACTGAATTACGTATACTTTAATGAAGTATTTTGATGCTGGTAAAGGGCTCTTAACCTAAAGAATTGGAGCTAATCTCCCTTTCCTTGAATCGAATCCTGATGCCTCTCATTTCCTTGGCGCTCTGTAACCTCTGTGGGCTTAGCACTCCCCTCCAACGCGTACAATAATAATTTGAAATATTTGGAAAGAATTTCCCACTCTCATAATTATCATTTTGTTGTCCCTTACATTTTTTGAAGCCAGTTATAGCTTAAACACTCTGAGTTGAGTAGGAATTAACTAAATAATGTAAACAAGTGTGGTGCAATACTTGCCCTTGCGGACCTCCACGGTCAGTCCTGTGACTTCCCCGGCCTCGACCCCCAACCCACTCTGACGGCCTTGTCAAGCACCAACACAACGCAATGTCACAAGCTACAGATTATATATATATATATATATATATATATATATATATATATATATATATATATATATATATTATATATATATATATATATATATATATATATTATATATATATACGTACATACATACGTACATACATACGTACATACATACATACATACATACATACATACATACGTACATACATACATACATACATACATACATACATACATACATACATACATACATACATACATACATACATAGGTTGATATAGATTTATAGTATATCTAATAAATTTATAAGCAGATTAACTATATACTCAAAATTGTGAATAAATATAAAGATTAAAAGCATCATTATCTTTATTATTTTTGTTATTATTATTATTATTATTATTATTATTATTATTATTATTATTATTATTAGTAGTAGTAGTAGTAGTAGTAGTAGTAGTAGTAGTAGTAGTAGTAACAGTAACAGTAGTAGTTTTCTTTATCTCTTACTTCTTACTTTCTTCTTCTTATTTGTCTTCTTTCTTCTTCCTCCTCTTTTTCTCAATAATAATAATAAAATATTATTATTATTATTATTATTATTATTATTATTATTATTATTATTGTTGTTGTTGCTATTGTTATATAAAGCGCTAAACCCGTCTGGAACGACATGGTCAAACATCCTAGCATGCCAGATTAGAGGATGCCAATGAAGGGCTCTTGATGCAATGAACTGGAGCTACCATTCCCTTCTCGGATCGAATCTGATTAATATCTTAACATTTCTCAGGCATTGTGTGATCCTTACGGGTTAGCGT
>NW_026473307.1:0-10700 GCF_026875155.1 Cherax quadricarinatus | reverse complement strand
GAGCTCCCCCCAGTTTTTTTTGGGAAAATTTACCTCACTTTTGCTAGTGGGCCCTTTGTTTGCTATTTCCTGCAGTTTTTCTGTTTGCAATATTGGTTTTATTTACTTTGATCCTTTTTTTCCCCTTACTTGGCTCCTGCCCCCTTGAGGTCTTTCATATGTATTCCTTCCTGCGTATAATTCCCAAAATACCTGGACAAAATCTCCAGCTTCCCCTTTACTGTCCCCCAGGACAGCATCCAGCTTCACCTTTATGTCTCCAGGACAGCATCCCCTTACTGTCTCCCAGGACGGCCCTCCGCTTCACCATTACTGTCTCCCAGGACAGCCCTCAGCTTCACATTACTGTTTTTCCCAGTCGCACCTCCGGCTTCACCATTTCTGTCTCCAGGCAGCCTATCGCCCCACATTTCTGACTACTGGACTCACCCTTCCACCCTACAGTTTCTGACTACTTGGGCCCGTATCAAGGGCAGTTCCCATTCAGCCCAGCTTTTTATGTTCCCAATTGTTGTAGAAGCTTCCAGGTTTTCTATGAAAGCAGCTTTGATGTGCCCTCTTTAAACCTTGTGATTTAGTCCAACAGTAGTAATTATAAGTTGTAGTAGTAGTAGTTATATTTAGTTTGTAGTATTAATAAAAGTTGTAGTGTAATATAAGTTGTAAGTTGTTAGTAAGTTTCAGTAGTAATAGTAAAGTTTTGTAGTAGTATAATTGTTGTGTAGTAGTAATTTAGTTGTATTTAGTAGTAGTAATATAAGTTGTAGTAGTAGTTTATAATTATTTGTATTAGTTAGTGTTAAATTATACAACTTATTAATATAAAATATAAATTGTATTTAGTAGTAGTAATATAGTTGTAAGTGTAGTAATTAAATTTGTAGTAGTAGTAGTAATATAGTTGTTGTAGTAGTAATAAAAAGTTGTGGGATAGTAGTGATATAAGTTGTGGGGTAGTAGTAGTAGAAATATAAGTTGTAGTAGTAGTAATATAAGTTGTGGGAGTATAGTAATTAAGTTGTAGTAGTAGTTGTAATATAAGTTGTAGTAGTAGTAGTTAATATAAGTTTTAGTAGTAGTTAGAAATTTAAGTTGTAGTAGTAGTAAGTAATATAGTTGTAGTAGTTATTTGTAGTAGAAATATAATTTTGTAGTAGTAGTAGTAATAAAAGTTGTATTGTAATATAAGTTGTAGTAGTTAGTAGAAATATAAGTTTAGTAGTTATTTATAATATAAGTTGTAGTAGTAGTAGTAATATAAGTTGTAGTAGTAGTAGTAATATAAGTTGTAGTAGTAGTAGTAATATAAGTTGTAGTAGTAGTGATATAAGTTGTAGTAGTAGTAGTAATATAAGTTGTAGTAGTAGTAGTAATATAAGTTGTAGCAGTAGTAATAATATAAGTTGTAGTAGTAGTAGTAATGTAAGTTGTAGTAGTAGTAGTAATATAAGTTGTAGTAGTAGTATTATAAGTTGTAGTAGTAGTAGTGATATAAGTTGTAGTAGTAGTGATATAAGGGAAAGTAGTAGTGATATAATTTTTAAAGTAGTAAGTTGTAGTAGTAATATAAGTTGTAGTAGTAGTAATATAAGTTGTAGTAGTAGTAGTAGTAGTGATATAAGTTGTAGTAGTAGTGATATAAGTTGTAGTAGTAAGTTGTAGTAGTAATATAAGTTGTAGTAGTAGTAATAATATAAGTTGTAGTAGTAGTAGTAATATAAGTTGTAGTAGTAGTAGTAAGTTGTAGTTAGTAATATAAGTTGTAGTAGTAGTAATAATATAAGTTGTAGTAGTAGTAGTAATATAAGTTGTAGTAGTAGTAGTAATATAAGTTGTAGTAGTAGTAGTATTATAAGTTGTAGTTAGTAGTTAGTATTAATAAGTTGTAGTAGTAGTAATAATATAAGTTGTTGTAGTAGTAGAAATATAAGTTGTAGTAGTAGTAGCATTTAAGTTGTAGTAGTAGTGATAAAAGTTGTAGTAGTGTATGAATATAAGTTGTAGTAGTGTGATATAAGTTGTAGTAGTAGTGTAATAAAAGTTGCAGTAGTAGTACTAATATAAGTTGTAGTAGTAGTGATATAAGTTGTAGTAGTAGTAGTATATAAGTTGTAGTAGTAGTAGTAATATAAGTTGTAGTAGTTGTAGTAATATAAGTTGTAGTAGTAGTAGTAATATAAGTTGTAGTAGTAGTAGTAATATAAGTTGTAGTAGTAGTAGTAATATAAGTTGTAGTAGTAGTAATATAAGTTGTAGTAGTAGTAGTAATATAAGTTGTAGTAGTAGTAGTAATATAAGTTGTGTAGTAGTAGTAATATAAGTTGTAGTATAGTAGTAGTAATAAAGTTGTAGTAGAGTAGGATATAAGTTATATCAATACTACAAATTATATACTATACTACTACAACTTGTGTAGTAGTAGTATATAAGTTGTAGTAATAGTAGTTATAATTTGTAGGGTAGTAGTAATATAAGTTGTGTATTTGTATAATATAAGTTGTAGGTGTAGTTAGTAATTAAGTTGTAGTAGTAGTAGATTTAATATAAGTTTGTTTTTGTAGTAGTAATATAAGTTTTTAGTAGTAGTAGTAATATAAGTTGTAGTAGTAGTAGTAGTAATGTATAAGTTGTAGTAGTAGTAGTAATATAAGTTGTAGTAGTAGTAGTAATATAAGTTGTAGTAGTAGTAGTAATATAAGTTGTAGTAGTAATATAAGTTGTAGTAGTAGTAGTAATATAATTTGGGGTAGTGTAGTAGTAATATAAGTTGTAGTAGTAGTAGTAGAAATATAAGTTGTAGTAGTAAGTAGTAAAAATAAGTTGTGTAGTAGTAGTAATATAAGTTGTAGTAGAGTGATATATGTTGTAGTAGTAGTAATATAAGTTTTAGTATTGTAGTAAGTTGTAGTAGAAAGTAATAATATAAGTTGTAGTAGTAGTGGGTAATATAAGTTGTAGTAGTAGTAATTTATATAATTTGCAGTAGTAGTAGTAATATAAGTTGTTAGTAGTAGTAATATAAGTTGTAGTAGAAGTAATATAAGTTGTAGTAGTAGTAGTGATATAAGTTGTAGTAGTAGTGATATAAGTTGTAGTAGTAGTAGTGATATAAGTTGTAGTAGTAGTAGTAAGTTTTTATAGTAATATAAGTTGTAGTAGTAGTATTTATATAAGTTGTAGTAGTGTAATATAAGTTGTAGTATTAGTAGTAGTAAATTTTAAGTTGTAGTGTAGAGATATAAGTTGTATTTAGTAGTAGTAAGTTGTAGTAGTAATATAAGTTGTAGTAGTAGTAATAAAAGTTGTAGTGTATAGAAGTTGTAGTAGTAATATAAGTTGTAGTAGTAGTAATAATATAAGTTGTAGTAGTAGTAGTAATATAAGTTGTAGTAGTAGTAGTAATATAAGTTGTAGTAGTAGTAGTAATATAAGTTGTAGTAGTAATATAAGTTGTAGTAGTAGTAATATAAGTTGTAGTAGTAGTAATAATATAAGTTGTAGTAGTAGTAGTAAGTTGTAATGTAGTAGCAATATAAGTTTTTGTAGTAGTATGATATAAGTTGTTGTATTTAGTGATATAATTTTGTAGTAGTATTTAGTAGTAATATAAGTTGTAGTAGTATAGAATATAAGTTGTATAGTAGTGTAATATAAGTTGTAGTAGTAGTAATAATAAAAGTTGTAGTAGTAGTAGTAGTAATATAAGTTGTAGTAGTAGTAGTAATATAAGTTGTAGTAGTAGTAGTAATATAAGTTGTAGTAGTAGTTGTAATATAAGTTGTAGTATTAGTAGTAATATAAGTTGTAGTAGTAGCAGTAATATAAGTTGTAGTAGTAGTAGTAATATAAGTTGTAGTAGTAGTAATATTATAAGTTGTAGTAGTAGTAGTAATATAAGTTGTAGTAGTAGTAGTAGTGATATAAGTTTTTAGTAGTAGTGATATAGTTGTAGTAGTAGTAGTAAGTTGTAGTAGTAATATAAGTTGTAGTAGTAGTAATAATATAAGTTTTAGTAGTAGTAATAATATAAGTTGTAGTAGTAGTAATATAAGTTGTAGTAATATAAGTAGTAGTAATATAAGTTGTAGTAGTAGTAGTAATATAAGTTGTAGTAGTAGTAATATAAGTTGTAGTAGTAGTAATAATATAAGTTGTAGTAGTAGCAGTAATATAAGTTGTAGTAATAGTAGTAATATAAGTTGTAGTAGTAGTAATAATATAAGTTGTAGTAGTAGTAGTAATATAAGTTGTAGTAGTAGTAGTAGTGATATAAGTTGTAGTAGTAGTGATATAAGTTGTAGTAGTAGTAGTAAGTTGTAGTAGTAATATAAGTTGTAGTAGTAGTAATAATATAAGTTTTAGTAGTAGTAATAATATAAGTTGTAGTAGTAGTAGTAATATAAGTTGTAGTAGTAGTAGTAATATAAGTTGTAGTAGTAGTAGTAAGTTGTAGTAGTAGTAATAATATAAGTTGTAGTAGTAGTAGTAATATAAGTTGTAGTAGTAGTAGTAATATAAGTTGTAGTAGTAGTAATAATATAAGTTGTAGTAGTAGTAATATAAGTTGTAGTAGTAGTAATAATATAAGTTGTAGTAGTAGTAATAATATAAGTTGTAGTAGAAATATAAGTTGTAGTAGTAGTAATAATATAAGTTGTAGTAGTAGTAATAATATAAGTTGTAGTAGTAGTAGTAATATAAGTTGTAGTAGTAGTAATAATATAAGTTGTAGTAGTAGTAGTAATATAAGTTGTAGTAGTAGTAATAATATAAGTTGTAGTAGTAGTAATAATATAAGTTGTAGTAGTAATATAAGTTGTAGTAGTAGTAATAAATATAAGTTGTAGTATAGAATAATATAAGTTGTAGTAGTATAATATAAGTTGTATAGTAATATAATTGTAGTATTGTAGTGATTTTAATTGTAGTAGTAGTAGTAATATATGTTGTAGTAGTAGTAATATAAGTTGTAGTAGTAGTAATAATATAAGTTGTAGTAGTAGTAATAATATAAGTTGTAGTAGTAGTAGTAATATAAGTTGTAGTAGTAATATAAGTTGTAGTAGTAGTAGTAATATAAGTTGTAGTAGTAGTATTAATATAAGTTGTAGTAGTAGGAGTAATATAAGTTGTAGTAGTAATAATATAAGTTGTAGTAGTAATATAAGTTGTAGTAGTAGGAGTAATATAAGTTGTAGTAGTAGTAGTAATATAAGTTGTAGTAGTAATAATATAAGTTGTAGTAGTAGTAGTAATATAAGTTGTAGTAGTAATAATATAAGTTGTAGTAGTAGTAGTAATATAAGTTGTAGTAGTAATATATGTTGTAGTAGTAGTAGTAGTAATATAAGTTGTAGTAGTAGTAATAATATAAGTTGTAGTAGTAGTAGTAATATAAGTTGTAGTAGTAATATAAGTTTTTAGTAGTAGGAGTAATATAATTTGTAGTAGTAGTATATAATAAAGTTGTAGTAGTAGGAGAAAATTTTAAGTTGTAGTGTAATAATATAAGTTGTAGTAGTAATATAAGTTGTAGTAGTAGGAGTAATATAAGTTGTAGTAGTAGTAGTAATATAAGTTGTAGTAGTAATAATATAAGTTGTAGTAGTAGTAGTAATATAAGTTGTAGTAGTAATAATATAAGTTGTAGTATTAGTAGTAATATAAGTTTAGTAGTAATATAAGTTGTAGTAGTAGTAGTAGTAATATAAGTTGTAGTAGTAGTAATAATATAAGTTGTAGTAGTAGTAGTAATATAAGTTGTAGTAGTAGTAATATAAGTTGTAGTAGTAGTAGTGTTTATAAGTTGTATTTAGTATTTAGTGATATAAGTTGTAGTAGCAGTAGTAATATAAGTTGTAGTATAGTAATATAAGTTGTAGTAGTAATAATAATATAAGTTGTGTAGTATTTAGTAATATAAGTTGTATTTAGTAATAAAAGTTGTAGTAGTAGTAGTAATATAAGTTGTAGTAGTATTTAGTAATATAAGTTGTAAGTAGTAGTAATATAAGTTTGTAGTAGTAATATAAGTTGTAGTAGTTTAGTAATTTTAAGTTGTAGTAGTAGTAATATAAGTTGTGTAGTAGTAGTAATATAAGTTGTAGTAGTAGTAGAAATATAAGTTGTAGTAGTAGTAGTAATATAAGTTGTAGTAGTAGTAAAATAAGTTGTAGTAGTAGTAGTAATATAAGTTGTAGTAGTAGTAGTAATATAAGTTGTAGTAGTAGTAATATAAGTTGTAGTAGTAGTAGTAATAAGTTGTAGTAGTAGTAGTAATATAAGTTGTAGTAGTAGTAGTAATATAAGTTGTAGTAGTAATATAAGTTGTAGTAGTAGTAGTAATATAAGTTGTAGTAGTAGTAGTAATTTAACTTGTAGTATTTAGTAGTAATATAAGTTGTAGTAGTAGTAGTGATGTAAGTTGTAGTAGTAGTAATGATATAAGTTGTAGTAGTAGTATTAATATAAGTTGTAGTAGTAGTAGTAATATAAGTTGTAGTAGTAGTAGTAATATAAGTTGTAGTAGTAGTAGTAATATAAGTTGTAGTAGTAGTAGTAATATAAGTTGTAGTAGTAGTAATGATATAAGTTGTAGTAGTAGTAGTAATATAAGTTGTAGTAGTAGTAATGATATAAGTTGTAGTAGTAGTAGTAATATAAGTTGTAGTAGTAGTAGTAATATAAGTTGTAGTAGTAGTAGTAATATAAGTTGTAGTAGTAGTGATATAAGTTGTAGTAGTAGTTGTAATATAAGTTGTAGTAGTAGTAGTAATATAAGTTGTAGTAGTAGTAATGATATAAGTTGTAGTAGTAGTAGTAATATAAGTTGTAGTAGTAGTAATGATATAAGTTGTAGTAGTAGTAATGATATAAGTTGTAGTAGTAGTAATATAAGTTGTAGTAGTAGTAGTAATATAAGTTGTAGTAGTAGTGATATAAGTTGTAGTAGTAGTTGTAATATAAGTTGTAGTATTAGTAGTAATACAATTAATTTGCACATGAGTAAAAGGATATAAAAGCAAATTAATTGTATTGCTACTACTATAACATATATGACTAATATTACTACCACTAGTATTACACTTCACTAACTAATATTACTACCACTAGTATTACACCTAACTCTAACTAATATTACTACTACTAATATTACACTTCACTCTAACTAATATTACTACTACTAGTATTACACCTCACTAACTAATATTACTACCACTAGTATTACACCTCACTAACTAATATTACTACCACTAGTATTACACTTCACTAACTAATATTACTACCACTAGTATTACACTTCACTCTAATATTACTACCACTAGTATTACACTTCACTAACTAATATTACTACCACTAGTATTACACTTCACTCTAACTAATATTACTACCACTAGTATTACACTTCACTCTAATATTACTACCACTAGTATTACACCTCACTAACTAATATTACTACCACTAGTATTACACCTCACTCTAAGTCTATACAGTGGTCCCCTGCTTTTCGTAGTTCCCGGCAATCGTAAAATTCGCCAATCATAGAGGTATTTTCGTATAAACATGGACTCGCTTTTCATAGGTTGACTCGCGAGTCGTAGTTCGTCCGAGACGCGTACCCACGGCGTGAGCCAGGGCGGCAGCCAGTCTGACATTGTTTACCAGTGAGCGAAGGTCCCCTCACGTGCTCCAGCAAAATATTTGATAATATTCCATTTATTTTAGTGCTTGCAAGTACTAAATAAGCTACCATGGCTCCAAAGAAAGCTTCTAGTGCCAAGCCTGTGGTAAAGAAGGTGAGAAATACGACTGAATTTAAGAAAACCATCATTGAACAATATGAAAGTGGTACAAGAGTGGCCGAACTGTCCAGGATGTATAAGAAACCCTACACAACCTTATGTTCCATAGTGGCCAAGAAAAATGAAATAAAGGATGCTGTTGTTGCAAAGGGAGTAACTATGCTGACAAAAATGAGATCACCAGTACTGGAAGAGGTTGAAAAGTTATTATTGGTGTGGATAAATGAGAAACAATTAGCAGGAGATACTCTTATGACTTCGTTTATTTGTGAAAAGGCTAGGCAGTTGCATGAAGATTTGGTAAAGAAATTGCCTGCAAATAGCGAAGTGAGTGGATTTAAGGCCAGCAAAGGCTAGTTTGAGAGATTTAAGAACCGTACTGGCATACACAGTGTGGTAAGGCATGGTGAGGCTGCCAGTTCGGACCACAAGGCAGCTGAAAAATATGAAACCTGAACAAGTGTTCAATTGTGACGAAACAGGCCTTTTTTGGAAAAAAAATGCCAAAGAGGACCTTCATTACACAAGAGGAAAAGGCCCAATGCCGGGGACATCCCAGGATATGTTTCGCAGCTGTTGGTGTTGTGAATGTAGCTCGTTGTGCTCCGCGTTTTTCGGGTGTTTTCACGGTGGCTCTTACGTGCTAGAACTTTAATTTGTGTCATCAATCCTATACGATACATCCCTCTAGCCCCGGGAACCCAAATCTTGGGCGGAAAACATTATATACTGAGTCAAAAAAGGAGAATTAGTGTGCATACCTAGCAGAGTTTACTGCCAGAGAGGAATCATAGGCCTGTCCGTGAGAAAAAAATAATAATTGAACTTTGTGTCAGAGGAAAGAAAGTCTCCCTGATAACATTGAGTATACATAGTGTATAGTGTATAAATATAGTGGCTCCCTAGTATATTGATGATAAAAGGCTAAAGTGTCATTTGAAAACAGGTGAATTTGTAAAAGAAAGTGTAAGCCTATAGAGGCAGGTGCCAGAAGTCGCCAGAATCTTACCACAGGTCAGCTGTTTTTTAATAATCTTCCTGGGTTGCTAGTGTACTGCATATAATCTAGTGAACCAGTGAATAGCAGGGAAAACAGTGTTGTAGTAGCAAATCTACCAGTTTTATAATGGTACTTAGTGAAGTGGAGTGACTTTCATTAGTTTCTTTTTTTTGAAATACAGACGTTCTGTGAATTTCATATAACCTGTAGTTACCGCGGTCGCAATATACACAACGAGAAGCAATTATTACTACAGAAAAAAAGGGCCTCTCCAAAATTTGCACCAGTCAAAATATAGTGATAATATAGCATTTATTGTGGTGGAGACCGAAAAAAAAAAAAAAAAAAAAAAAAAGAAAAGCTAGATACAGCGATTGATAAACAAGGAGGCCCAAACCCTTCGTCATTGTAGGAGTGCTAGTATCACCGGCTCTTCAACACGCAAGTTATACTTTTGTATCAGTCAAAACACATATTACTCGGGTAGATAATTTCCAGTAGATCCTTCATGTGTTAGCTCAAAACACCGACCAGTATGGTTTTAAAAAAAGTGACCCACTGCTCAGATCAGATAGACTGGTCGAACCCTTGACTGGTCCGAACCCTTAACTGGTCCGAACCTTGACTGGTCGAACCCCTTTACTGGTCCCCAAACCTTGACTGGTCCGAAAACCCTTGGGCTGGTCCGAACCCTGGACTGGTTTCAAACGGTTTCGTGCACTACCTAGCAGGTTATTAAAAGAATTTTCAAGAGGTTGCTAGTAGAATTGCCCGTAAATCAACCATTCAAAATCATTATGAAGCTGTGTGTAGTCTGTGGTCAGTCAAACAAACGGGCTTCCACATGCTATAAATTGTCATTTTTGTGGAAATTGGTGTCACGCCCTTGTGCAGATATCCAAGAACTAGCAACAAGCAGTATTAAAACAGGGAAGTGTTTTTGGGTATTGCCCAAATGAGATAAATCTGTGGACTAAAATCACAAGGGTATTAAAAGAGGTCAACATCAAAGCTGCTTTCATAGAAAACCTGGAAGCTTTTCTACAACAGATGGGAACATAAAAAGTCTGGGCTGAATGGTACTGCCCTTGATACTGGCCATGTAGTCAGAAACTGTAAGGCTGGAGATGATGTCCTGGTAGTCAGTAATGGGGGGCTGATAGTGCTGTCCTGGGAGACAGTAATGGTGAAGCTGGAGGTGCTGTCCTGGGAGACAGTAATGGTGAAGCTGGAGGTGCTGTCCTGGGAGACAGTAATGGTGAAGCTGGAGATGCTGTCCTGGGAGATAGTAATGGGGAAGCTGGAGATGCTGTCCTGGGAGACAGTAATGGTGAAGCTGGAGATTTTGTCCAGGTAGTCGGGAATTATATGCAGGAAGGAATACATATAAATGACCTCATAGGGGACAGGAGCCATAGTAGGGAAACAAGTGTAGTCAAAGATAAGATAAAACCAATATTGCAAACTAGAAATACCGCAGGAAATAGCAAACAAGAGGACCCCACTAGCAATAGTGAGGTATATATTACCAAAAACAACTGGTGGGAGCTCCATTGTTGGTGCTAGGGAGGATAGAAGTAAGACAGGGAAACATGCACCAACAGGGAATACAGTCACAGAAACCCAAGGCAAACGGAAACCAAGCCTGTGCACATACTATGCACTCGGTATCTGCTGGCATGGGAAATCTGGAAAAACAGATGGGACGTGCAACTATGACCACCCTAGAAAATGCCATACCCATATGACAACAGGAAAATGCAAACTCCCTTCCTGTAAGCTTTTTCACCCTGAACTGTGTACCTCTTCAGTACAGGAAAGACTGTGCTATAACTTAAATTGCCAGGCATACCATCCAAAGGGGACAAAAAGATACAAACATCCAGGCCATGGAAAAC
>NW_026473306.1:0-29003 GCF_026875155.1 Cherax quadricarinatus | reverse complement strand
ACCTACAACACTCACCTCCTTACGTGTATACCTCCAACACTCCATCCTCCATACGCTATCCCCCAAACCCCCCCATCCCCCGGGTTTTCAGTGTATACCTCCAACATCCCACCCCCGTACAGTGATACCCCCAACACCCATCCTCCAGTACTGGTAACCTCCAACACCCCATCCTCCATACAGTGTATACCCCCAACCCACTCCATCCACCATACAGTGTATACCTCCAACACCCCACCCCCAGACATTATACCTCCAAAAACTCCATTCCCAGTACGGGAAAATACCCCAATATCATGTGGGAGTTCGATACTTATTAGGGAAAAATACTCACGTAGGCTTTTTTTACTATAATTGCTGTTTGGGAAGCCTTGCCAGCCGTCCCTATCTCCTTGGTTACATCGTAATCGATACCCGGCGCGACCCTATGTGAGGGGGCCTTTGAATACTGCTGAGGTCAGACAATATTGAAAAGACCGTGACTCAGGCAAGAGGGTTGGTCGTTGAGTCAAGGGATTAGGTAACGGGGTTACTACTACTGAATGGAAAATGGTTACAATATGGGGAGTCGGCGACGCAAAACTTTGCGTCCCGAATAAATAATAAAAATAAATGGCAGTATACGGCTGGGCTGTTTCTATAAAATTCAAAGTACCAACATTAAACTTTAAAAGATACATAAAGAACATTGGAATGAAACTTACGTAACTGAAACTGAATGCAATACAAGGTATACTATAGTAAAACCCAAAAACTCAACAAAAACAACGAACTCAACTTGGGAAATTACAGTATAAAAAAAATGTTATCTGCCTGATTCATGTGACTAGGGATTCTGAGGAAGGAATATATACAAAGAAAGAGTGTTTAAACAAAAAAGGCCCAGATTCGGTGCCGCAAACTAACTGTTAACTCTCAGAATCCCGGGGAGAACAGAACCAAAAAAAATTCTTGAATACTGAAAATTGATCTGTAATTTTTCATTATACGGGTTATTTACATTTAACCCCAACTCTGTAAGGTGTGTTGACATATGCAGAATGGTGTATCTCGGGAGGACAAACTCTTAGTTTGGGTAACCGCTGTATTTGAGGAAATCTAAATTGGAAGTTAAAAATGATACTGAGGTTTTCTCAATCCTGCGGTACGGGGGGAAATAACGACATTCAGGTTAAATCTTTTGACTGAGTATCAGGGGGAAGAGTACGGATCAGGGGGATTGTCAAAGTCTGTCACATTAGTTGGGTTGGAAACATCTTTCATCACATACTAACTTCAATGACCCAAATGCGATTCTTTATATGACCATAAAAACTCTCTAACCTTATATTTTATTACCATGATATGTTCAACTACTCGATAAGGACCAACAAATTTTTTGATCAAGCTTTGCATTGCAGACGTTTTTGTTAAAGTTAATCAGCATAACCCTCTCGAACCTACTTTGATTTTGGATGGCTTTGATCGAGTGTTTCGACTCTTGTAATTCAGCTGTTGATTTATGAAGTGTTTCACGGATTCTTCTAAAAACACTTTGAGCTAAGCGGGTACGAGTTGCTACGAAATCATCAGGGTTTTTATTTGGTTTCGGATTAGAATAAACAACTCATAAGGCAAACTTTTTATCTGCACCATACAATGCATAATGTGGAGTGTCACCTATAGAAAAATTGTAAGCAGAATTTATAGCACACTGCAAACCAGGTATAACTTCATCCCAAGTTTCCACTATTGGGTTTGGGATAGTGGCTCTCAAGACATCAAGTACTTTCTTATTGGTTCTTTTCCGCAAAACCCATTGCTGGCAGGATGTTTGAGGAACAATGGTGGATTTAGAGATCTTGTACAAGGTACACAAATTTTCAAGAATTTCATTACAGAATTCAACCTCCATTTCTGTTACTAAGGACTTAGGATTGGTATGCCTGCAGATAATGCTTTCCCTTTAAACGCTTTAGCTACGTCTCGGCAGTCTTATCTGCAATAGGAAAATAACTCGCAATATCTGTGAAATGGTCTACCATAAACACACAGATGTTTTTTGCCCTTGGGGGAACATGGAAATTAGTTAACAAATCTAGCCACAACTCTTTCCCAAGGTTCGCTAGTAGTTGGATACACTTGGATTGGATTGGACCATTAGCATTGCCTTTATGTTGCATGCAGGGCACTACATTTTCCCAACATACTCAGAAATATCAGTTGCCACGAGGCCCAAAAATATTTCAATCTGGCTTGTTTTACTGAACGATCCCTACCAGGGTGTGCAACACCTGGGGACATCGTGAACTAGCTGTAAGGCTACATTCACTAATGACTGTGGGGGAAATTTCTAACTGGTTTTACTCTTCTGCTAGGAGTACCCAACTCGGCTGTTCGATACAGTAATTCTTGGTTCATGACAAAGTCACTGATGGGTGCTGGTGGCTTCACATTCAGAAAAGATCTTCCTGGAGCAGGAATCGAATCACACCAGACCCCCATGGGATCTGTTCGTTGAGCATTCTTTACATCTTCAGCATTTAAATGGAGGGTCTGCGTTACTATACTAACATGTCGCGATAAGGCATCTGCGACTACATTTGACTTGCCAGGTAAATGCTCAAAGGTGGGATTGAACTCTTGGATAGTAAAGGTCCATCTATAACCTTCCAGTAGGTTGTTTGTTCTGGAATAAGGGTATCGTGGAGCATGATCTTCAAGACATGAACAGAGTACGGGATAAATAATGTCTCGGAAGTGCTTAAAAGACCATACTATTGCTAAAGCTTCTTGCTCAGTTACTGTATAATTACGTTCAGCCTTTGTAAGGACTCGGCTAGCAAATGCAACTGCATTGTACTTGCCATCGGTCTTCTGAGCTAGTACGGCACCTATGCCAATTGAACTAGCATCAGTTGTCAGTAGAAAGGCTTAGAAAAAAAATCTGGGGAAATTTTCAAAATTGGAGCAGATGTTAGTTTTCTTTTAGAGTTTGGAATGCTCTTTCTTTACGGAAGGTCCAAACAAAAGGGGCATCTTTCTTAAGCAACTCAGTTAGAGGAGCAGCTATGGAAGAAAAATTGGCAATGAAAGATCTATTTAAAAACCTGCTAAGCCCACAAAGGATCTTACGGCATCAGCAGTTTTGGGAGTTGGGAAAATTTTTGTACTGCAGTTTACTTTTACTTTGGTCAGTCGTAACCCCTCTAGGAGTGACTACGTGACCAAGAAACTTAATTTCTGATCTGAAAATTGACATTTTGACAGTTTGATCTTTAAATTGGCTTCTTCAAGCTTACCAAGTACTCCCTCAAGTCTTTTCAAGTGGTGTTATCCACGCTCTTAGACATGACGATTACGTCATCTAAGTAACCATAAGTGCATTACCTATGAAGACTCTAAAGATATTAGTCATGAGCCCTTTAGAACGTGATAGGGGAGGGTCGTAATCCAAACGCCATACGGAGGAAGTGATAATGACCTGTAGGAGTGGAGGGAATGCAGTTAGCTCTTGGCTGTCCTCGTGAAGAGGGACTTGCCAAAACCCTTGTAACAAATCTAGGGTTGAAAAGACTTTGTTATCTCCGATATTACGTAAAAGATCACCCAGTTACAGGGGAGTGGAAAGCGATCTGGAATGGGTTTTTGCGTTTAACTTCCTAAAGTCAATCACTGGGCGCCAAGTACCATCCTTCCCTTTGGTAATAGTATCAAGGGTTGCATTCCAAGGGGAATTGCTAGTGCCAATAACTCCATTCATCAAGATTTGATTGATCAATTCTTCTGCGACAGCAAACTTTGTGAATGAGCATTTCTGTACCGCAGGTTTGTAGAGAGGTCTAGTCCAGGTTTCAAGTGGAATACGATGGGACAATAAGTTCGTTATACCCATCTTCTCACTGGTAGAAGCAATGGCTTTACACGTTTGTTCAACGAGTCAACAAACGCTTGACTTCATTTGGGAAGTCAGTGGGAGCTAAAAGTCTTTCTCCTCTACTGGTGGAACAGATTGATCCAGTGGAAGTGGATGAGGTCTCCCCGGCAGAAATTAGCACGACCACTGGTCAGGTGACAAATCATCATCTACCTGAAACAGGGTAAGGATAGTGAACAAGGTCTATCAAGATTGGTATTTGCCCTAAGGCGAACACTGTGACCAGATGTGTTGGCCAGGTGAAATGGATCTTACTATCTCGTACAACATGTAAGGATGTTCAACAAATAGACCTTTTACTTTGCGGGAATCACTGTTCAACTAGGAACATTATCACCATCTGGAACACTAGGAACAATACAGGACAACTCTAGTGAGAGCCACTGCCGCAACAGAACGTCTTTTGCAGACGGCATGTGACATCAACAAGGAGATGGCTTTACTAGTTGCAAGTAATTGTTTTCCGACAAGGCGTCCCCTGTGGAATAAACTACTACTCGAACTGCAGGGCATTGCAGGGATAGGTTGTGCACTCAAGGACATCTGAGCGTCCTCGGACACTTGAGGCATCGGAACTATCCTGCAAATCTGAAGGGAATAGGTGGAAACACTGATGGGAGTGACAGAATTACCAGTGCCACTGACCGCTTTGGGTACGCTACTGGAGAATGCATTAGCGTGTAAGGACTTAATCCGTACTCATTTACTCTTGCCTGCAGTATAAAGATTTCGGATCCAAGCTGGTAACCCAAGAAATGGAAACGATAATTCGTCAATTTGTGCATGCCATCGATAAGGGTCGAGCACAATGCGTAAGTCTCGCATGGAAGAAAATCCCAGTTAGAAGGTCACCGGAAAAGTAAATCTGGGTCGGACACAAAGAAGGAAACAGTGAAGTCTCTACCTTGGATAGGAAAGGTTTGGGCAGTCCTACCTCGGACACGCAGGTGGGAAACAGATACTTCACTAAGGGAGGAACAGGTGTCGGTTCTACGAGAAGGACAGGTCGTAACTTCTTATCCTTAAACAAACATAGACCTAATAATATGATTTGCGCACCAGAGTCATGAAACATTGAACGGGCGCATTATAAACAGATGCTTGCACTATAGGGCTATGGTTTGATTGGAAGTTATGATGCAAACAAAAAGGTTGGATTGTCATCAGAAAAGGGACTTGTTCTACTCCATCCCAAAATCATCTATGTCAGAGACATGTGAAGCAACAAAACCTCAGAGGGTTTTGTCATTCTCGAGATGCTAAGGCTTCAAAGGGATTGTGAACAGGGATGGTTTACTCATATCACTACTGTCACCCATGGGACGGTTTGATCTGGGGGCGCTCGAATTCCCCCCGAATTGGAAAGAACGAGCTGGTTCCTGATTAGTCGTTTGAGAATTGAAAAAGAAGAGCTGGTTCTAGGTTATTTTGGAACCACTAGAATCTGTTTCCTCTACGGATTCTGCGGTTTTGGAAAATCGACCACGGAAAGACCTAGAGTTACTCTGAAGGGTTATAGAGGCATTACACTCAGATGTGTCATGTCCATTGTATTCTATGATAAAGTACAGTAGGGAAGATTGTGCTTACTCATCATCCAGTACGACCGTCTCTTAGGGTGGTAACTATCAGGACAATTAATTGCAATATGGCCACGGGAAACCACAGTTAGTAACAATTCGCCGACTATGGTTATTGAAAGTATTATGATACTACGAGGTGTATAACGACTCTGTACACTGGTTCTTGATGATCTCTGAGATGGTGATCGACCTTCGATTTGTCTCTGTGGCGCAACAAGAGTGGTGCAGACTGAGGATATGTGTGACATTACTTTTAATACCAAGGGAAAGTACCCTGGGGGCACAAGGAACGTTACATGATTAATGCTGTATAAGTGGTTCCATCGTTACAGTTGAGGGATCAGCCTTATAAGCACACACAGAGCAGGGCATTAGTCTTTACATTGCTCCAAAAGCTGCTTTATTATAGCAATTGATTCTGTAAAATGTTTTAGCCTCTTCAGGGAAGAAAAGATGATGATTGGCAGCATGATAAATGAATTATAAAAGTTGTCTAATCTAACAGCAATGCACTCAACGATTCAGTTACTCATGGGTGTAGCATTCACTAGTTCCTAAGAACAACATATGGATAGCTGTTTTTACTGGGTCAAGGAAGAACGAATCAGTTCCTCATATTGTGACAACTTAGTAAGATTCCTGAAGTCTGCATATCAAGGAGATCAACAACGTGAACAGCAGAAGGAGATCGATAAAGAGCTTCTTTGCAAATCTGATAAGGGCTTTCCTCGAAGGAGGACCTTCACCTAGGGCATAGCACGAGAACGAATGGTCTGCAAACCATGCTTCAAGACTATGTACATGGCCATGATAAAGGGTAACGCATCAAGGGAATCACGAGTATAACTAGAATAATCTCGGTGTCTGGGTCGGGTCTTTCAGTCGGTAAGGAACTGTGAGGACTTGATGACAGGCCAGCAGTTGTAGCCTGGAGGAAGGTCTTGAGTGTCGACATTCACTAAAGTATCATCTTGGAGGTATGTGAGACCTAATGGCAAAGTAGCACAGAAACAAACCCAAAGCAAAAAATAATGAACCAATAAAAATGATTATAAAATCTAGGAATTGAAATGAAAAGATATACAACCTAATTTTGCGAATAATGTCTAAATACACTGCAAGAGGAAGGGAAAACTCAATTTAAAGGTCTATGACCAGAAAAAAAAAATTTACATTGAAATATACGGTAAAAATATTATGGAGACTGAATTAATTAGCACAAAATGAGCTGTCTTTACTCTTGCTAATAAAGAAATTAATTAATTAAATTTTTTAAATCAATGTGAAAGTGTAAAATAAAATTACTAAATTGTTAACTGGGAAATTTAAGTATTTTCTAAGAATGCATAGACAAAATTAAAATATAATTCATAAAAATATCAATAAAAGAAAAGAATTCACTGCAGAACAGTTCAACAAAATAATTCACTTCAGAACAAGTGCAACAAAATAAAGTGTAGAAATAATCACTGCAGTAATAAAGTGTCACTGGGAAAACTCAGGTTACATGAGAAAATTAAAATTAACTGATTGAACACTTTAACTCTTAATTGTAAATTAGACAAAACAATTTACTCAAACAGAGTAAGAACACACTTTACGTTAAAAGTAATTGAAATTGCATCAAGAGTGAATTTGTTCAAGAATTATATGAATAAAATAAAACACAGGAACAAAACAGGTAATATAACACTTACAGTGACGGAGCACACTTCATTAAAATATATTCTTACAACAAAATCCTGCTGTGGATACAACAAATTCATGCTGTGACTCGATTACGACAAAAATTTGCTGGCAAAAATAATGGTACACAGTCTTCCCCTCCCCATTTAGAGGAAAAGAGACACTGCTGCATACGGGAAAAAAAAGACCAACATAGCAATAAATGGATAATTTAGTATACTGGGGTGAATATCACTGCATGAAATACAATGACAATGGAGATACAACGCTGAAAGAATACAATAAAAAAAATTGAATCACTTCACACAGAGTGACTTGACAGGTACACTACAAATAATACTATACAGACGAGTAGCAGAAGAAAAAACACAGAATAAAAAAAAATTATGAGATAAGGTGAAACACTGAAAAATATTTTAAAAATACTGGTCAAAGAAATACTGCGTTTACCACTGAAAAAAAAACACAAGGTGTAGAGTACACTAGCAATTTACTATAAATGTCTCACACACGCAAATGTCTTTAAATGCAAGAAATTGTCTCAAGAAAATTATCACTGGAGTCTGGACTAGTAGACGGGTGATTACTGTGATGGGGCGAAGGGTTGTAGCGTGTTCACCGCGCGGTGATACTGACACTCCTACATTCACTGTTTGTCGGAAGAAATGCGCATTCATGGGGAAAACTCACATAATTGGGTTTTTCGTTGGCGCCAGCTACAATCTTTCAGCCTGACCAATTATGTGAGCCAAAAATAACAGTTACTAGGACCCGGTACAAGGGTGTTGCAAAAACAACCACGGTAGATGGGTGGATGCTAGGTGGTGGTGAGTGGAGAAGTGGTGGTGGATGTGGGCTTCTTGCCGCGCACCCGGGTGGTGGGAGAGAGAGTGGTGGGGGACGACTGGGAGTCTGCCGCGCACCCCATCACCCACGAGGTGGCTTAACCCACTCTGCCACAGGAATGGTGAAAACCACTCTTTGCATCCAACAGGGAGCACAAAGCGATATAGACAATACTTCAGAGGAACTTGGCTTACTTCATACTGTGTGGACTTACTTCTCTCTCTCAGCTGGGTTAGAGGCTGGGTTGGCTGACTGGCTTACCCACGAAGAATGCTGAACTGGAAAAGGACTGTAACGATGCACAAAGCACGGAGGAGCAGTTGGATGACAGGAGACAGGCTGGATGATAGGCTGACTGGCGTTCACTTCCACAGTCTGGCTTACTGCTGGCTTAATTGCAATATCCGGGTCAACCCCTCTTTTGGAGATTGAAGCAATTAGCACACGGAACTAAGCCAGGAAGCTTCGATGAAACGGCTGCACCAGGCTTGCAGGATGAAAGCTGTGAGGGTAGTAGCTGGTGGCTGGAGGGTTTGAGGGGAGGGCGGCTGGCTGGAGATTCACCTTTGACCCTGCCGGCTACTCACACAGTCTTCTAACGCCTTGAATTACCCTTAATAAAAACGTAAATCCACGACTCCACACGCTGTTACACATTTATCATGTGGGAGTTCGATAGTGGTTAAGGGAAGAGAAATAAGACGTAGGCTGTTTTACGTATAATTGCTGTTATGTGGAGAGCCCTTGCCAGCCGTACCTATCTCCTTGGTTACACTCGTAATACTGAGTAGCCGGCTGCAGTACCCGATGTGAGGGGGCTTTGAAACTGTGAGGTCAGCCAATATATGAAAGACCGTGACTCAGGCAGAGACGGTTGGTCTTGAGTCACTGACGGTTACTGGATAACTGGTTACTACTACTGAGATGGTTAACTGGTTACTACTATGAGACCCAAACACTCCATCCTTCCGTACTGGTATACCTCCAACACCCCATCCCTCCTGTACTAGTGTATTCCTCCAAACCACTACATCTCCAGGACAGTGTATACCTACAACACTCCATCCTCCAAGTACGTGTATACCTACAAACACTCCATCCTCAGTACTGTGTATGCTCCAACACTCCATCCCTCCAGTGGTAATATGTACTCTCCAACACTCCATCCTCCAGTACAGTATATACCTCAACACTACATCCTCTGTTCAGTGTATACCGACAACACTCCATCCTCAAGTACAGTGGCTACCTCTACACTCCGTCCTCCAGTACAGTGTATACCTTAACACTCCATCCACCAGTACTGTGTATACCCAAAAACTCCATCCTCCAGTAAGTGTATTCCTCCAACACTCTATCCTCAGTGTATTTTATTCGTGTATACCTCCAACATCCATTCTCCAGTGTTGTGTATTACCTCCAACACTCCACCTTCAGTACAATGTTATTACCTCCACACTCCATCCTTCAGTACAGGCTTTACCTCCAACACTCCATCTTCCAGTGTAGTGTACACCTCCAACACTCCATCCTCCAGTACAGTGTATGCCTCCCACACTCCATACTCCAGTATAGTGCATACCTCTTACACTCCATCCTCCAGCACAGTGTATAATTCCAACAGTCATCTCCAGTAGAGTGCATACTGCCTCTAAACACTCATCTCCAGTAGAGTATTATACTACCTCCAACACTCCATCCTCCAGTAGAGTGTATACTACCTCCGACTCTCCATCCTCCAGTAGAGTGTATACTACCTCCGACACTCCATCCTCCAGTAGAGTGTATACTACCTCCGACTCTCCATCCTCCAGTAGAGTGTATACTACCTCCGACTCTCCATCCTCCAGTAGAGTGTATACTACCTCCGACACTCCATCCTCCAGTAGAGTGTATACTACCTCCGACTCTCCATCCTCCAGTAGAGTGTATACTACCTCCGACTCTCCATCCTCCAGTAGAGTGTACATCTGCCTTGTTAAACATTATAGTAATGGTGTTGCATATTAATTACTATTTATAAATTAACTACGACACCGATCTCATCAATCACCAAAAATTAACCTGTGGAATATTATGTCAAGCCAGTTAATGAGGGAACTTTAATTAGTTAATTTTTTTCACTTTGTAACTAAATCCTATCACACACACACACACATACACACACAACACATACAAACACACACACACACACACACACACACACACACACACACACACCACACACACCACACCACACACACACACAACACACACACACACACACTGGAGTTTTTACTACATACAGGAACACTTCAGACTGGAGGTCCCAAGGTGGTGATTGCAGTGATGTACAACTCACCACAGAATAGCAGGAGGCCAAGATAAGAATATGATGAGAGCAACAGAGGGATGGTCGACACACTGGCCGACGTAGCCGGAAGGGCCCACTTGGACAGAGAAAAGTTTTTAGTTGTGGGTGATTTCAATCACGTGGAGATTGACTTGGAAAACCTGGAGCCCACATAGGGGCCCAGAACGTAGAGGGCTAAGATGATGGAAGTGGTACTGGAAAACTTCATGCATCAACATGTTAAAGACACTACCAGAGTGAGATACAGAGAGGAGAGGATGACCCAGCGAGGCTGGACTTCATATTCGCCCTGAGCAGTTCAGACACTGAGGACATCACATACGAAAGGCCTCTCGGAGCTAGTGATCACGTGGTCCTAAGCTTCGAATTACAAGTGGATGGTGAAGCGGCACGAGTAGGACAGGAGAACCAGAACTACAAAAAAAGGGACTACAAAGACACGAGAAATTTCCAGCACGAGTTTCAGAGGGAAAGAGAAATAATAGAAAGACCAAAACGATCCCTTGGTTCACCCAAAAATGTAGAGGCCAAAACTAATTGCACTAGAGAATGGAAAAAGCATAGAAAACAAAGGACCCAGGATAGTCGAAGAACCAGAAAAGAATACGTATGGATGAACAGGGAGGCTCAGGGGCAATACGAAAATGACGCAGTAGCGAGCGAAAGCCAAATCTGACCCAAAGCTGTTGTGCAACTACATCAGGACGAAAACAACAGTCAAGGACCAGGTAATCAGGTCCCACCACGTCAAAGGTGGTGGGACCCGACAACATCTCTTCATGGGTCCTGAGAGAGGGAGCAGAGGTACTTTGTGTACCAATAACAGCAATCTTCAATACATCTATCGAAACAGGGCGACTACCTGAGGAATGGAAGACAGTAATTGTAGTCCCAATCTTTGAAAAGAAGACAGACGTGTTGCATCACTTCTACTTTGTAAAAACCTCTCATATGCTAACGTTTTCTCCCTTATTTATCTCTTTACATCATTCTACCAATTGCTCCTCTTCCCTCCCGCACCCACTTTCCTGTAACCACAAACTTCCGCTGAACACTCTAACATTACATTCTTAAACCTACCCCATACATCTTCGACCCCATTGCCTATGCTCTCACTAGTCCGTCTATCCTCCAATAGTTGTTTATATCTTACCTTAACTGCCTCCTCCTTTAGTTTATAAACCTTCACCTCCTTTACTTGTTACATCTATTTTCCTTGCATCCCATCTACCTTTTACTCTCACTGTAGCTACAACTAAAAAGTGATCTGATAAATCTGTGGCCTCTCTATAAACATGTACGTCTTAAAGTCTGCTCAACAGTCTTTTATCTACCAATACATAGTCCAACAAACTACTGTCGTTACACCCTATATTTTATATTGTATACTTATTTATCCTCTTTTTCTTATAATATGTATTACCTATAACCAAACCCCTTTCTATACAAAGTTCAATCAAGAGGCTACCATTAACATTTACACCTGGCACCCCAAACTTACCTACCACACCCTCTCTAAATATTTCTCCTTCTTTAGCAATTAGGTCCCCTACCACAATTACTCTCTCACTTGGTTCAAAAGTTACTAAACACTCACTTAACATTTCCTAAAATCTCTCTCTCTCCTCTACACTCCTTCCTTCTCTAAGTGTATGCACACTTATTATGACCCACTGTTCGCATCCAATCCTCATTTTAATCCGCAAAATCCTTAAATTTATACATTTACATTCCCTCTTCTCCTTCCATAACTGATCCTTCAACATTATTGCTACCCCTTCCTTAGCTCTAACTCTCTCAGATACTCCTGACCTAAATGTAAGTAGAAGTAGCAAGATATACCTGATATCCAGCGTGTTTATGAGACGATGTTTTGTCAGTCGTATTCACCTTTCATGGAACAACGTTGACGATACTTTGTTCACGCACAAATTTAAATTTAGAAAAGTTATAGAAGAACACAGTTTGGTGACAGAGTTGTGGATGAGCGGAAACAAACTGTCAAGTGGTGTCAGTGAATGAGAACTATGGGTAGTTTTCACAGTAGTTTGGATAGGTACGTGGGTGAGTGTGAGTTGGGCCTGCCTAGCACGGGCTAGTAGGCCCACTGCATGTTAAAAATGGTATATAATACCGACAAGTGTGTGAGCGTTGTGTGTCTTTACTGTTCAACTCCAGACTGAGGGACTGACCGCCTCAAGACTATTTCTCCAAGATTGATGGACCGCTGCCTTTGTATTTGACTGAAGAAGTGGAAAAAGACCTAACTGGGACTGAAGAAGACACTCGTGGCGAAACGTTTCCTTTAATAAATGTCCTGCACTGTACGTGTCTTTTTTCCACATCTTGTCGGCATCACCATAACATTTCTCAGCTGACTGAAGAAACGTACCTGTGGGCGAAACGTTTCAATCAATGAAGATACCCAGGTGTTGCACATGTGTCTAGTCTACTGCAGTGCTCCACTGTTCATATATTCTTATCACCTGAGGTGTTGAGCTCCGCCTCTCACATCTTGTTTTGGTTGATGTGTCCCTCAGATACCACCATCAACCTGATGGGTCTTCAGCTCTCTACTGGACCTTTGTACTCCACGAGTGAATGGGAAAGAAACATGTAGCGGAATAGATATTCGCTGGGTCAACGTTTCGCTCTTGAGAGAGCTCTTTCAAGTCATTTAAAGATACTCTCCTTAGAGTGAAAGTGTATTGCAATGGAGTTCTATTTAGAGCCAACAAGTTGTCCCAATATTCCCTTCGGTGTTCCTGCCACTTCGAATCTTTGAGTCTCCTCGATGCTTTTGTGGTTATTTTCCCCTCATTCCTGAGTTATATAGTCTTATGGTTCTTTGAGATATGTGCAGCTCTATACACATCGAAGTATAGATGCGTCTCTTTCTTGTGTAAAGAAAGTTAACGTTTACCTGGGTGGTAGATACAAGACTTCTCACCTGAGGGCTGTGAGGAACCGGAGTGCAGGAGCAGCAGAATTACACACGCCCAAAGTACCCACATCACGCCCACGCCTGCTGCAGGCAACCCACGCCCGAACCTGTAAAGGGGAATTAGATTTGTCAAGGTTATAAAAATAATAATAATGATGATGATGATAATAATAATAATAATAATAATAATAATAATAATAATAATAATAATAATAATAATATTATTATTATTATTATTATTATTATTATTTTAATAGTTTTACCAACGCTCTTAGGTGTGAAGCATGGGTGATGAATGTTGCAACGAGGAGAAGGCTGGAGGCAGTGGAGATGTCATGTCTGAGGGCAATGTGTGGTGTGAATATAATGCAGAGAATTCGTAGTTTGGAAGTTAGGAGGAGGTGCCGGTTCCCAAAAAACTGTTGTCCAGAGGGCTGGGGAAAGGGTTGTTGGGTGGTTCAGACATGTAGAGAGAAGGGGAGCGAAACAGAATGACTTCAAGAGTGTTTTCAGTCTGTAGGGGAAAGGAAGGCGGGGTAGGGGTCGGCCTAGGAAGGTTGGAGGGAGGGGGTAAAGGAGGTTTTGTGTGCGGGGGCTTGGACTTCCAGCAGGCAGGGCGTGAGCGTTTTGATAGGAGTGAATGGAGACAAATGGTTTTTAATACTTGACGTGCTGTTGGAGTGTGAGCAAAGTAACATTTATGAAGGGGTTCAGGGAAACCCGGGCGGGCCGGACTTGAGTCCTGGAGAGGGGAAGTACAGTGCCTGCACTTGAAGGAGGGGTGTTAATGTTGCAGTTAAAAAACTGTAGTGTAAAGCACCCTTCTGGCAAGACAGTGATGGAGTGAAGATGGTGAAAGTTTTTCTTTTTCGGGCCACCTGCCTTGGTGGGAATCGGCCAGTTTTGATAATAATAATAATAATAATTAATAATAATAATTAAAAATAATAATAATAATAATAATAATAATAAATAATAATTAATAACAATAATAATATTAATATAATAATAATAATAAAAATAATAATAATAATATAATAATAATAATAATAATAATATCTTTATTACTACCAGTACATGTACAAGGTATACAGACCATAGCTGACATCAAGGGAATACTACTATATAAAAAGCCCTTGTTTTGTGAACATTTAACAAAAATTGGGGTTAATTTTGTCCCAGGATGCGACCCACACCAGTCCACTAACCCCAGGTAACCTATTTTACTGATGGGTGAACATGGAACAGCGGGTGGTTTTTAAAGGGAAAACACGTCTTAATGTTTCCACCCGTACCTGGGATCCAACCACAAACCCTCAGTGTGTGTGTGCTAAGTACGCTGCCAGTCGAGCTAAGGGAGGTAGGTGGGTGTGCTCACAACTAAAGAGGGTTTCCTCTTGTTACCTGGTTATTTTCGTTACATATCATCACAATGGTATAAAATAACAGTAAGCCCAGTCCAACACTTGGAGTCTTTATATAAAGACTTATCACCAATCAGTTTGATGAATCTGAAGCATTGTCAAGAAGATGGATGTATATCTGGAGTCAGATGAGATGCAGCAGCTGAAGACACGTTAAAGAAGGGCGGGACCATTAGGGGAAGTAGGATGATTCCCTAATCGTCTACTCTCTTTGCATATCAATATGTATTGTAGAAATTTATAGCTGCTAGTTGGGCGAAAAAGTCTTCAAATAAAGATACCCAGGTGTGGTACATGTGTATAAGACCTCCTGTTAAGTAACTTCTGTACAAAGGCACACAGCAAATTACAAAGTTGGAAAAAATCTTAAACGATAGAAGAATGTGTTGCTACAAATGACCTGGAATTTTAAAGAGTGACCTGACCTTGGTGAGTGACCTGGCCCTTTATGAGTGACCTGGCCTTGATGAGTGACCTGGCCTTGGTGAGTGACCTGGCCTTGGTGAGTGACTGGCCTTGGTGAGTGACCTGGCCTTGGGGAGTGACCCGGCCTTGGTGAGTGACCCGGCCTTGGTGAGTGACCTGGCCTTGATGAGTGACCTGGCCCTTTGGGAAGTGACATAGCCTTGGTGGTGACCTGGCCTTGGTGAGTGACCTGGTCTTGGTGAGTGACCTGGCCTTGGTGAGTGACCTGGCCTTGGTGAGTGACCTGGCCTTGGTGAGTGACCTGGCCTTGGTGAGTGACCTGGCCTTGGAGGGTGACCTGGCCTTGGTGAGTAACCTGGCCTTGGAGGGTGACCTGACCTTGGTGAGTGACCTGCCTTAAGAACATAAAAACATAATAAAGAAGGAACACTGCATCAGGCCTACTGGCCATGCGAGGCAGGTCCGAGTCTCCTACCGGCTTAAGCCAATGCACCCAACCTAGTCAGGTCAGGTCACATTCACTTAAGGAAGGAACACAGCAGCTGACCTAGTAGCACAAGCTAGTCAGGTCCAACTCACACCCACCCACACCCACTCATGTATTTATCTGACCTATTTTTAAAGCTACACAACGTTCTGGCCTCTATAACTGTACTCGGGAGTTTGTTCCACTCATCCACAACTCTATTACCAAACCAGTACTTTCCTATATCCTTCCTGAATCTGAATTTTTCCAACTTAAAACCATTGCTGCGAGTCCTGTCTAGACTAGATATTTTCAGCACACTATTTACATCCCCTTTATTTATTCCTGTCTTCCATTTATACACCTCAATCATATCCCCCCTAATTCTACGTCTTTCTAGAGAGTGCAGTTTCAGGGCCCTTAGTCTATCCTCATAGGAAAGGTTTCTGATACATGGGATCAACTTTGTCATCCTCCCTTGTACGTGATGAGTGACCTGGCCTTGGTGAGTGACCTGGCCTTGGTGAGTGACCTAGCCTTGGTGAGTGTCCTGGCCTTGGTGAGTGACCTGGCCTTGGTGAGTGACCTGGCCTTGGTGAGTGACCTGGTCTTGGTGAGTGACCTGGCCTTCGTGAGTGACCTGGCCTTGGTGAGTGACCTAGCCTTGGTGAGTGACCTGACCTTTGTAAGTGACCTGGCCTTGGTGAGTGACCTGGCCTTGGTGAGTGATCTGACCTTGGTGAGTGACCTAGCCTTGGTGAGTGACCTGGCCTTGGTGAGTGACCTGGCCTTGGTGAGTGACCTGGCCTTGGTGAGTGACCTAGCCTGGTGGTGACCTGGCCTTGGTGAGAGTCCTGGCCTTGGTGAGTGACCTAGCCTTGGTGAGTGACCTGGCCTTTGGTGAGTGACCTAGCCTTGGTTTAGTGACCTGGCCTTGGTGAGTGACTAGCCCTTTGGGGAGTGACCTGACCTTGGTGAGTGACCTAGCCTTGGTGAGTGACCTGGCCTTGGTGAGTGACCTAGCCTTGGTGAGTGACCTGACCTTGGTTAGTGACCTAGCCCTTGGTTTAGTGACGTGGCTTGGTGAGTGACCTGGCCCTTTGGGAGTGACCTAGACTTGGTGAGTGACCTAGCCTTGGTGAGTGACCTGGCCTTGGTGAGTGACCTAGCCTTGGTGAGTGACCTGACCTTGGTTAGTGACCTAGCCTGGGTGAGTGACCTGGCCTAGGAGTGACCTGGCCTTAGTGAGTGACCTAGCTTTGGTGAGTGACCTAGCCTTGGTGAGTGACCTAGCCTTGGGGAGTGACCTGGCCTTGGTGAATGAACTAGCCTTGGTGAGTGACCTGGCCTTGGTGAGTGACCTGACCTTCTTGACAAAGCTGCTTTACGGTTTTATGGTCACCTGTGTACACACCTAATTGCGGTTGCAGGGGTCGAGACTCGGCTCCTGGCCCCGCCTCTTCACTGATCGCTACTAGGTCCTCTCTCTCTCTGCTTCCTGAGCTGTATCATACCTCTTCTTAAAACTATGTATGGTTCCTGCCTCCACTACTTCACTTGCTAGGCTATTCCACTTCCTGACGACTCTATGACTGAAGAAATACTTCCTAACGTCCTGTGACTCGTCTGGTCTTCAGCTTCCAGTTGTGACCCCTTGTCCTGTGTCCCCTCTCTGGAACATCCTATCTCTGTCCACCTTGTCTATTCCCGCAGTATCTTGTATGTCGTTATCATGTCTCCCTGACCCTTCTGTCCTCCAGTGCCGTCAGTCCGAATTCCTCAACCTTTCCTCGCACGGACATTCCCTTGAGCTCTGGGACTAGCCTTGTTGCAACCTTTGTACTTTCTCTAACTTCTTGACGTGCTTGACCAGGTGTGGGTTCCAGACTGGTGCTGCATACTCCAGTATGGGCCTAACATACACAGTGTACAGTGTCTTGAACGATTCCTTATTAAGGTATTAGAACGCTATCCGTAGGTTTGCCAGGCGCCCGTATGCTGCAGCAGTTATTTGGTTGATGTGTGCCTCTGGTGATGTGCTCGGTGTGTGTGTGTGTGTGTGTGTGTGTGTGTACTCACCTATTTGTACTCACCTATTTGTGGTTGCAGGGGTCGAGTCACAGCTCCTGGCCCAGCCTCTTCGCTGATTGCTACTAGGTCCTCTCTCTCCCTGCCCCATGAGCTCTATCATACCTCGCCTTAAAACTATGTATGGTTCCCGCCTCCACTACGTCACTTTCTAGGCTATTCCACGGCCTGACTACTCTATGACTGAAGAAATACTTCCTAACATCCCTTTGATTCATCTGAGTCTTCAACTTCCAATTGTGACCTCTTGTGTCTGTGTCCCTTCTCTGGAACATCCCGTCTTTGTCCACCTTGTCTATTCCGCGCAGCATTTTATATGTCGTTATCATGTCTCCCCTGACCCTCCTGTCCTCCAGTGTCGTCAGGCCGATTTCCCTCAACCTTTCTTCGTAGGACAATCCCCGTAGCTCTGGGACTATTCTTGTTGCAAACCTTTGCACTTTCTCTAATTTCTTGACGTGCTTGACTAGGTGTGGATTCCAAACTGGTGCTGCATACTCCAGTATGGGCCTGACGTAAATGGTATACAGAGTCTTAAACGACTCCTTACTGAGGTATCGGAACGCTTTCCGTAGGTTTGCCAGGCGCCCGTATGCTGCAGCAGTTATCTGATTGATGTGCGCCTCAGGAGATATGCTCGGTGTTATACTCACCCCCAGATCTTTTTCCTTGAGTGAGGTTTGCAGTCTTTGGCCATCTGAACTATATTGTGTCTGCGGTCTTCTTTGCCCTTCCCAAATCTTCATGACTTTGCATTTGGCAGGGTTAAACTCAAGGAGCCAGTTGCTGGACCAGGCTTGTAGCCTGTCCAGGTCTCTTTGTAGTCCTGCCTGATCCTCATCCGATTTGATTCTTCTCATTAACTTCGCATCATCTGTGTGTGTGTGTGTATGTGTGTATGTGTGTGTGTGTGTGTGTACTCACCTAGTTGTACTCACCTAGTTGAGGTTGCGGGGGTCGAGTCCGAGCTCCTGGCCCCGCCTCTTCACTGATCGCTACTAGGTCACTCTCCCTGAACCGTGAGCTTTATCATACCTCTGCTTAAAGCTATGTATGGATTCTGCCTGCACTACAGGATCCATACATAGCTTTAAGCAGAGGTATGATAAAGCTCACGGCTCAGGGAGAGTGACCTAGTAGCGATCAGTGAAGAGGCGGGGCCAGGAGCTCGGACTCGACCCCCGCAACCTCAACTAGGTGAGTACAACTAGGTGAGTACACACACACACACACCTAATTGTACTCACCTAATTGTACCCACAATTGTACTCACCTAATTGTACTCAACTAATTGTGGTTGCAGGGGTCGAGACTCGGCTCCTGGCCCCGCCTCTTCACTGATCGCTAATAGGTCCTCTCTCTCTCTGCTTCCTGAGCTGTATCATACCTCTTCTTAAAACTATGTATGGTTCCTGTCTCCACGACTTCACTTCCAGTTGTGTGTGTGCGTGTGTGTGTGTGTGTGTGTGTGTGTGTGTGTGTGTGTGTGTGTGTGTGTGTGTGTATGTGTGTGTGTGTGTGTGTGTGTGTGTGTGTGTGTGTATGTGTGTGTGTGTGTGTATGTTTGTGTGTGTGTGTGTGTGTATGTGTGTGTGTGTGTGTGTGTGTGTGTGTGTGTGTGTGTGTGTGTGTGTGTGTGTGTGTGTGTGTATGTGTGTGTGTGTGTGTGTGTGTGTGTGTGTGGTGGTGTGTGTTGATGTGTGTGTGTGTAGGTTTGTGTTTGTGTGTGTGTGTGTGTGTGTGTGTGTGTGTGTGTGTGTGTGTGTGTGTGTGTTTGTGTGTGTGTATGTGTGTGTGTGTGTGTTTGCGTGTGTGTGTGTGTGTGTGTGTGTGTGTGTGTGTGTGTGTGTGTGTGTGTGTGTTTGTGTATGTGTGTCTGTGTTTGTGTCTGTGTGTCTGTAGATTACCTGTAATCGCTTCCTAAGGTCACCGTCCCTGGCCGCCCGGCCTCAGACCAGTCCTCTTGGTTGCTGGTCTCTTGATACCTGCCGACTGCAGTCCAACAAAATGCACCACAGCCTTGCTGATCAGGAACTGATTTGAGGAATTTGTGTAGTTTCCTCCTGGAAACAACCCGGGAGTCTGTTGTTATTCCCTCTTATGTATACAGGTAGATTATGTACGCAAATCTAAATAGAACTTATACGTCCATTTTGTCAGCATAGTTGCTGATCCCTGTATTCCCAGTATTATATAGCATAGCATATTATTTATCATCCATGTGCTTTAGATACGAGATCCCTTGTAGGCCTGTGGCTTTGTGTGACGTCACGGGATACAGGGGTTTTAGGCTCTACCTCTGCCCCGCTCTCACTCGGCGGCAGACCATTCAGCGGACAGGCAAGGCAGCTGGGCTCCATCCCTCATCTCAGTTGACAATATAGTTACCATCCTACAAGTGTGTCTACCTTAAACCCTACGAAATCTCCATTAAAGAACCCTTCACGATACATTAAGAAAAGATTAGCCAGACTATTTGCTTGCTTACTTGCTTGCTTGCTTTCTTGCTTGCTTGCTCGCTTGCTTCCTTGCATTTTCATCTTCGCTGACGGGTGTTTTATACGTGTCTCCTGCAAGGGCCCTTGACTTCTACATTAATCCCGCGTCAGACACAGAGGGATGACGATCTCAGGTCTCCAGAGGTGCCTGAGAGGGAGTGTTTCCATTAGCTGTATCCTAAGCTTTTACTGGGGCAGCTTTTATACCCAGTATGAAGCTTTATAATGCCCATCTTAGTAAAGCTCTATACACAGTAATAAGAGTTAGGTTTGCAGTTTGTGTTGGTATCTGTGTTTTATCTAGATGCAGTGACAGTGATAGTGTCTAGATGAAAGTGCCGTTCACTACCCCACAGTGATAGTGTTCTAGATGCGTGCTGTCACTACACACCAGTACAGTGTCTAGCTGCAGTGCTGTCACTACACACAGTGACAGGGGTCTAGATGCAGTGCTGCCACTACACACAGTGACAGTGTCTAGCTGCAGTGCTGTCACTACACACAGTTACAGTATTCTTGACCGGTGATGAACAGGTGAGATGCAGCATCAGTGACTCTCGTGTAGTAGATACAGTTAAACCCATTAACCAATCTAATCAATTTTCTTCCCCGTCCTGAAGCGTCTTTAGCAGTGTATTCCAGCATATTTATCCCCATGTTGATAAAACATGACTTTCCTGTTGGACTTCTTGAGTCACACTGTCCTGATATAACTTTTAGAAGGATAAAGACAGACCTTGTAACACCGTTATTGTCTTAAGTACATCATTACTCTCTTTTCCTTAAAGTTCAAAATTAGACACATGTGCAACATCGGGTAAGTTTAATTTAGACGTTTCGCCTCCAGTGACTTTACAATACAGATTCAAGGACATAATTCGAAGAACTATATACAAATTATGTTCCAATTTTTTTTTGAAAAAGCCACTGGAGGGCGAAAAGTCTACAAAAAGATACCCAGATGTTTCACGTGTGTCTAATTTTTCATCTTGTCGGTATTATATACCATTCATGTTTTGGGCAGGTGTTAGAAGTGACGCCCAAATACATGTCATAACCCAATAAATTTTTCCAACCTGACTCACTCTAAATTAAAACTCTATTTTAGAGAAAACAAGAATCATGTATTTTAAAAATTATATTGGCTGTCTTCAGTATATAAGATAATGGATGTTGAACACTGTATATGTGTGGTGTGTTGTGTTGTGTGTGTTTTGTGTGTGTGTGTTGTTGTTTTGTGTACTCACCTACGTGTGTATGTGTGAGTGATTTTCACGTCGTGAGGTAGGATTTTAATTGTAAATATTTATAAGCACCCATCTATATATTTTAAAAAAATATCGCCTGGTATCGGCGAATTTGCCATCAATACCGAAACTATCAAAAAAATGGCCGATACCCACCGATACCAATACTTGAGGCCGTCCATGTGTGTACTGGAGGAGTATTGTGGCGGTGATGTAACAGTGATGGTCTAGTGTACTGGATGTAACAGTGATGGTCTAGTGTACTGGATGTAACAGTGATGGTCTAGTGTACTGGATGTAACAGTGATGGTCTAGTGTACTGGATGTAACAGTGATGGAGTGGCATGCAAAGAGTACGTAACCTTTATTCGGCGCATGTACACACCCTCAATTACAGTCTATCTCCCCCAACCAGCGAACCAGGTTGCTAAGAGTTGATGATGGGGCCCCGTCGTTCAACTAGTGACCAGGTTCTAGCCAATAAGAAGATGGTTTTGGCAATCGCAGAGGTTATGTGGGTACCGCTCTCCTGTCTGCCCTTGTCATTCCCATTCTAGAGCTGGTTGAAGCACGGTCTGCTATCTTGTGGCTTCTATTTCTGCCTTGTTTACCGTAGAGTGCACTATACTTATCACTGTACATAGTGTACATATTGCTGTTCTAAATTGGTGAAGGATAATATAAGTCTAAACTTTTCTGCTGTTTATTTTGCTCCCATTACACCGGATAACAGGCCATTTGGAACCTGGGTTGTAATATGGGTAGCCTGTCAGAGAGTTGGAGCTGGACTTAGAGAAACGGTTGAGCTTAGGGTGAAGCTCGTAGCGGGAACATTGTGCAGCTTGCTGTCTGGCATTGCTTTACAAATTTTGCGTGTCAGTTGCTTTATGGTCAGCCTTGCTATTGTGTGATCGTTCAACAGCTCGCTACTAGCTTGTTGGGTGTGCTCGCTTCGCTACGGTCAATCTTCAAAAACAGTGTAGCTGTCGGGCATTGCTTTACAAATTTTGCGTGTCAGTTGTTACTAGCCTGTTCGTTGTGGAGAATTTTGCAGTCAGCTTCGCTTGTATGCTTATTCTGTAATCGTACTGTCCCATAGCTAAGCGTGTTCGCAAATTAACGTGTTACGTTGGGGTTTCTGCAATCGTACTGTGCATAGCGAATAACTTATGCCACCTAGACGAGTCAGACGTCTGGTGTCGGCATATATTTTGCATAACCTGCCTAAATTGCCCCTACAGCGTTGTTGGCAAATTGCTCGTTCCATTGGCATTGCATACAAAACGAACGCTCACAGCTGCGCAACTGCGTTCACTGATTGCTGACAAACTTATAGAAGAAGAGATGGAAACATCAGACTCCTCCTCTACGGGAGCTGGGGCAAAAACTCCTATGTTCTCGCAGGAGAAGATGATACACCTACGGAGCAAAATGTTCAGTATAGTGCAGCGGGGTTGTCTCAGGGTGAATCAGCGTCGTTGGCACTTGAGCTGGCAAAAATCAATCTTGAGAAAAACTATGGAACAGAGAGCATTCACAAGGGAAGAATATGATGGGGAAAAGGAGAAAGGAGGCAGTTTTCGCATTCTGTAAATGATTTTAGTTTACAAAAAGCAGTACAGCTTGTTCCCCGCTTCAATTGAGGCCGAACCAGAGCAATTTTTCGAGCTTCGAAAATCAGGCTCGAGCCTTGAGGTGGCCGGAACACCCATTGGGCATGTGGTTCATACAGCATTATTGGGTAAGGCAAGGAATTTCTCGTTTTAAAAATGACGCTGAATTCTGATTATCAATTGTGAAACACAGTTTTGGGAGCATATACATGTATCCCAGCCAAATATAGAAATTTTTTTAAATTAACAGGCGGCAGCTTGGTCAACCCCTGGTGGATTTTTGTGAGACAGCAAACCAAAGCTTTTACCAGCTGGTATAAAGCAAGTGGTGTCTCTCCCTTTTGAGGAGCTGGTGCAACTTATTCTAAATTGATACCTGCGGGAGTCTGTGGACCAGGGGTTCGAGTCTTTCTGCAGGATGTGATTTAACCACTGCTTTGGGAGGCGCCATTTGGGCTGATACCTTGGAAACTAACCGCTCCTTGTCCGAGCGGTCCCGTCTCTTTTCAACCAGCCGGGCTGAGCAGAGATCGTAAACCCTTGGAGAATGAAGTCCCAGCCGGAGGGAAAGAACGTCTACGTCAGCCAACTAAGCCACCTGGTGACCACGCTTCTCAACATATGGTCCACCTGGGGAGAGGCAAACTACTCAGGGTTTGCTTCTCGACAACAGTATCCTGAGAGACACCAGCCAGAACGACACCATTTGCAACGTCAGCAGGGGGTAAAGGGCAACCCTGTCGTCTGCTTTTCTGTAACAAATAGGTCACATCCGTCCCAACTGCCCCCATAAACCCCAACCCTTTGGGAAAATCTCTAATATCCTAGTAACATGCCCCCTAGAGAAGTAGAATAAGTATGGCCCCCTTTTTATTGTAAGTCTTATTTCCCTCAGGAAAACTCAAACAACTAAAGTAAAGACCTTTTGAGATATGGAGCATATTGCCCCTCACTTTAAAAGAAGGAATATTACCCCCCTTTTAGAGAATACTTCCTTGAATTTCCTTCTGTTTTATTGGAAGCTTTTGGAGGAGCTATATATATTCTGTTTCTTTGCATAAAATTTATGTACAGTGCAAATATTACACTGGGTACTTGACTGTAGGTGTCTCAAAAAGGGTTTCCCATGAAAGATGCCATGTTATTACTGGGTAATAACATTACTACTGTTGTTCGTGTCCTGAACCTATAATGATTAATTCTTCTCCGGTGTTGGCTATAACTCGGGCACAAACCCAAGGGTTGTCTGGAGGGAAATGTTGACCTATCCTTGGACGACTCCGATCTCGGAATAGCCACGTTGTTTTGAGGCACACCCGGGCCCGGGGCCTCGTAAATCAAGTGAACAGACCCGAATCAAGCCCTTTCCCATTCCCAGTTGCAGGGTTGCCCGATGTCTGTTTCCTTCCCGAGGGACTGTCCCTTTCCGGGAGGAACAACGAAAGGGCCCTTCTTTAAAATTCGCTTTTCAGGCAGCCCCTGGGTAAATCTTCTTTGGGTCACCGGTCAAATATGAAGTTAAAAATTAAATTTTATCTGCACTGAGACTGGCAAGGAGATAGAGGGCCGGCAATTGTCTGACAGGTTTAGTAGTTCCAACAAAGTTTAGACCTCAAATACTAAATATAGCTCATAATACGTCATTAGGGACCCACTTAGGAATTTTCAAAAACCTTGTATAGAAACACCCAAAAGAATTTATTGGCCAAAATTAAAGAAAGATGTGAAGAATCAATTTGGTTTTTGCCGAGAATGTCAGCAAGTAGGAAACCTGGACATTCCCTTAAAAACCCGCACCTCTCCAACCTATACCTGCTGATGGAGAAAACCCTTTTTCAGATTTATTATAGATTGTGTAGGGCCACTACCTAGGTCCAAATCTGGAAATCAATATTTATTTAAGATTATGGATAAAGTAACCAGATATCCTGAAGCAATTCCCATGGCAGTATTAATACTAAAGCTATTCTCAAAGCTTTAACCAAATTTATTTTCTGTTTTGGCATTCCAAACTATTCAAAGTGATCAAAGGGACTAACTTTACTGCCCAAAACATTTAGGGAAGTATTAACTAGGTTAGGGATAATTCACAACTTACCCACTGCCTATCATCCTCAGTCCCAAGGCGCCTTGGAAAGATTCCACCAGACATTAAAAACAATGATGAGAACTTTTTGCATGCACTTCCCTACAGACTGGGATGAATCACTACCTTTGTTGCTGTTCTCAGTACGAGAGACGGTGCAAGAGTCTACAGGGTATAGTCTGTTTGAGCTGATCTTTGGGCACAATGTACGAGGTCCTCTTCGGGTGCTCAAAGTAAGATGAAACAGAGGTATGACAGAAATGCACAATTCCGCTCCTTCCATCCAGGAGACAAGATGTTGGTGCAGGAACCTATACCTGGCCACACCTTGAAAGCTAGATTTACTGGACCTATGCAGATTGGGAAGTAGATTATCTGATGTAAATTATGTGGTAGCTCCCATTGATAAGACCTCAAACTAAAACTTACCACATTAATCAATTAAAATCTTTTCATACACCCGATAAAAATCCCAGTAAGATGTCTCTACCTCTGAGGACGACTCTGATTCTTTTCACTCTATTTTAAGAAGTTAATGTTAAACTTCTAAATTCTGTCCTCAAGATCCTAGCCCTTTTATGGGGGGACTATCTGAAACCCCAAGCAACAAATTTAACTGAGCTTCTACAGTATATCCTAATATTTTTTCGGATGTGCCGAAAAACTTTTCGTTAGGTTATCATGATGTAGATTGGGGAAACTCTAAAAACCCAAATTTAAAATCTTCCCCTACAGAGCTAATCCTGAAAAGCAGAGGCTACTTCAGCAGGAAGTAGAATTTTTGTTAAAGCATGGTTTAGTGGAGGAGTCATCTAGTCCATGGGCTTCACCGTGCATCCTTGTGAAGAAGGCTGATGGAGGTTCGTATGTGTACAGACTACCGTAAAGTGAACGAGGTCACAATTACAGACGCTTTACCCTCTTCCCCGTCTGGATGACGTATTGACTTTGTGGGTAAGGCTACTTTTGTGTCCAAGTTTTGATCCCTTAAAGGCTATAAACAGGGACCTTTTACGGATAAGGCGAAGGAAATCTCTGCCTTCGTAATTCCAGGAGGTCATTATCAAAAAAGTTTTCCCCCTTCGGAATGAAAAATTCCCCCTCTTCATTCCAGAAAACTTATCCATCAGGCTATTAAAGGGCTTGAAGGCACGCAGCGTAACCTAGTGATATTGTTGTGGTGTCTGACACTTGGGATCACACCTACTTAGAACCCTTTAAAGGGTCTTTTGAACCTTTCAGAGTTCCCATTTAACAGTTAATTTATCTAATCTTCCTTTGGCCAGGCCACTATCACTTTTCTAGGCCATGAAGTAGGTAGTGTAAAGTTTCACCTAAACTTGCTAAAGTTTTTTGCTATTAAAAATTATCCAGTTCCTCATGATAGGAAATCTCTTCAACGTTTCCTAGGCATGATTTGGATTTTACAGAAGATTCTGTAAGAATTTCTCATATATTGTAGCCCTCTTACCTCTTACCAGTCTAAAGTTCCCTTTAATTGGGACGTCAGACTGTAACACTGCTTTAAAAAAAGCAAAAGATTATTGTGTACTGCACCCATTCTTTGTCTCCAGACTCTCCAAACCTTTTTCATTACAGGTTTATGCTTGTGAGTCTGGGTTGGGGAACAAGGAGTTCCAGCCTGTAGCATACTTTTCAGCCAAGTTCCAGGGCCACATAGAGGGCTTACTTACCATTGAAAAAGAAGCCCTCGCGCTGGTACGGCTTTGGAGCATTTCGATGTTTATGTTTGGGGCCCGAATCGCAGGTGGTCAGTCTACAGTGATCACAATCCTCAGTAAATCTCCAAGCCATGAAGAAAACCCCAACACAAGGCTTATGCACTGACGCTAAGCTGCAGCCCCATAATATTTCCATTAAATATATTGCCGGCAAAGAAAAAATGTTGGCAAAATCTTTATCTAGAGTCTAATATTTTTATTTATTTTGGTTAGGATGTTTTTTTGTGGTAACCCTTTTCACACTCTTTTTTTTTTTCCCCTGGTGTGTTTTTTTAGTGGGGGATGCGGGCTACCGTCCGCCTGTATCTTGGACCTATGCTAGCCTGACGACTACTGTCTTTACTTTGATAGGGTTTGGCTTTTGTCCGAGAAAGCTGAGCTCTATCCTAAGATTGGATTGGAGAGGAAAGGCGGTCCCCATTATTTAGTGCCCCTGGCGCACGGTTACCATGGAGGTGGCAGCCTAATCTTGAGCCTTCTCGGGTGGGGTTTGGCCCTGCAAAGAGTACGTAACCTTTATTCGGCGCATGTACACACCCTCATTTACAGGCTATATCCCCCAACCAGCGAACCAGCTTGCTAAGAGTTGATGGGGCCCCGTCGTTCAACTAATGACCAGGTTCTAGCCAATAAGAAGATGGTTTTGGCAATCGCAGAGGTTATGTGGGTACCACTCTCCTGTCTGCCCTTGTCATTCCCATTCTAGAGCTGGTTGAAGCACGGTCTGCTCTCTTGTGGCTTCTATTCTGCCTTGCTTACCGTGGAGTGCACTAATACTTATCACTGTACATAGTGTATATAGTGTACATACTGCTGTTCTAAATTGGTGAAGGATAATATAAGTCTAAACTTTTTCTGCTGTGTTTATTTTGCTCCCTTTACACCCGGGATAACAGGCCATTTGAACTCCTGGGTTGTAATAGATGGTCTAGTTTACTGGATGTAACAGTGATGGTCTAGTGTACGGGATGAAAGAGACTTACGTACATTATCAACTTCCCTGACCTTCTCATGCAAGTAACTGCCCTGACCTTCTCATGCAAGTAACTGCCCTGACCTTCTCATGTAAGTAACTGCCCTGACCTTCTCATGTAAGTAACTGCCCTGACCTTCTCATGTAAGTAACTTCCCTGACCTTCTCGTGCAAGTAACTGCCCTGACCTTCTCGTGCAAGTAACTGCCCTGACCTTCTCGTGCAAGTAACTTCCCTGACCTTCTCATGTAAGTAACTTCCCTGACCTTCTCATGTAAGTAACTTCCCTGACCTTCTCATGTAAGTAACTTCCCTGACCTTCTCATGTAAGTAACTTCCCTGACCTTCTCATGTAAGTAACTTCCCTGACCTTCTCATGTAAGTAACTTCCCTGACCTTCTCAAAGTAAGTAACTTTCCCCGACCTTCTCATGTAAGTAACTTCCCTGACCTTCCCCATGTAAGTAACTTCCCTGACCTTCTCATGTAAGTAACTTCCCCGACCTTCTCATGCATGAACGTAAAAATGAGTCACGTCAACGGAGGTGACGAGAACCCAGTGACATGACTCACCACAACCGTTCTTGGAAATTACTGAAGCTTTAGAAACGATGTAGGCGGACCAGGCTCTTGTGAACCCCCAGACTGACCTGGCTCTTGTGAACCCCCAGACTGACCTGGCTCTTGTGAACCCCCAGACTGACCTGGCTCTTGTGAACCCCCCCGACTGAACCTGGCTCTTGTGAAACCCCCCGACTGACCGGCTCTTGTGAACCCCCAGACTGACCTGGCTCTTGTGAACCCCCAGACTGACCTGGCTCTTGTGAACCCCCAGACTGACCTGGCTCTTGTGAACCCCCAGGCTGACCTGGCTCTTGTGAACCCCCAGGCGACCTGGCCCCTTGTGAAACCCAGGCTGACTGGCTCTTGTGAACCCCCAGGCTGACCTGGCTCTTGTGAACCCCCAGGCTGACCTGGCTCTTGTGAACCCCCAGATTGACCTGGCTATTGTGAACCCCCAGACTGACCTGGCTATTGTGAACCCCCAGACTGACCTGGCTATTGTGAACCCCCAGACTGCCTTGCTATTGTGAACCCCCGACTGCCCGGTAT